>SNQJ01S0180374.1:0-19407 GCA_010110895.2 Picea sitchensis | reverse complement strand
ATTTTTGAATAATTTCAAATATCTCAATTAAGAAAGAGTCAAAAATAGTGGAAGTACTATGAAGCATTTCTATTACATTGTTGTTTTTAATGATGATGCTGGTTAATGTTCATCGAAATCAAATTTTGTTTATCGAACTTTAAGAAAGGTAAGGAATTATTTGGTTGGTTTTAGAATTCTATTTCTATGCTTAAAAAGCTTTAAGAGAATCATTCACAAATCACCATAGTTTCGACAAGTTAAAAGGTTAGGAAAGTCGGTATCGTAAAAAAAGTTTTGAAATTGTGATTTAATGTGGGTGTACTTAGGACATCTTAGAAAAAAAAAAATTACCTTCAACCCTCTTAGTGCCATAAAGATGATTGATTCTTTTGAATTACGATGTTTTAGGAATTGTTCAGCACCCTATTGTACTATGGAGCTCATGAGAGTTTGTTCTTGTTTTAATAATGTTGATTTTCTTCTTTATGCTAGTCAAAACTATGAAGCATTGCTATTGTGTTGTCGTTGTTGATGATGATGGTTAACATTCACTAAGACCAAATTTGATTTATCAAACCTTAATAAAGGTAAGGAATTACTTAATTTTCTTTATAATTTTATTTATGTACTCAAAAATATTTAAGAGAAACATTTCTAAATCACCGTAGTTTTGATGAGTTGAAAGGTTAGGAAGGTTAGTATTGTAACAAATATCTTGAAATTGTGATTTAATGTGGGTGTACATAGGTCACTCTAAGATAAAGTATTTTTCATCTTTAATGCTCCTAGTGTCATAAAGATGATATATTCTTTCGACCCACGACATTTTAGGAGTTGTCCAACTCTCTATTTTACTATGGATATTGTGAGAGTTTGTTCTTATTTTATCAATGTTGATAACTCTTCTTTAGTCTAGTCAAAACATATATATACTTTTGATCTTGTTGGGTGTTTAGCCTTTACCACTAGGTCCAAGCCCACTATTTTGCATGGTACAAGTGACGCTAGTAGCCGCCACCACAGTCCTCCATATGACAAATGGAGGATATCAAGGCATTGAGATATGTTGTTTGTGTTGGTATCTAGCGCATTATTGTTGTTATTGATATTATTGATATTATGATGAGAAGCCAAGGAATTCAATACAAATAGTGTTGTTGTTAATGACTAGGATGTTGTTATGACTTGTTGCAAATGGTGAAGTTGTTGGGGCAATTCCATCACCTAAGAATTCAAGAGCAATAGCATAGTAGCATTCTACTGATGACTTGAGAATGCCACAAAGCACTGCATGGACAATCGTGATGAAAGACTCATCTATGTTGGTAGAAAAATAGATATCGATGTGTGTAAGCATCCATTGCAACACATGCCATAGGACATACTGGAGGTTAAAGTCATCCACCCCTTGGGTACAAAATGCATAACACCTTAGCAAAGGTTGGTATCCCTCATCTTTATAAACAAGAAAAACTATTGGTACATAAGAAATAATGTAATTAGTAGTGAGTCAAGTCCTTTATATATTTTCATTAGATAAAATAGACTTATGAGGCTCTCCTATGAGACCAGGATGAAGAGGTCCACTAGTATAACACTAAATACGTGGCATCCTCCTCTAGATTCCCTACTCACAAACACAGGGTTTCATGGTAGAATCCTACTCAGAAAATATTTTAATGGACAACTATGCCTAAAAGATCCATCGGGAAAATTCATTGCATAAAATAGGGGATTTCCAAACCGTAATCATAAGGCAAGTTTGGCCAACAACTATATGAAACAAAACAAAAATGTTGAACCATCCTTCCAACCATTCTTATTGATATAAATAACGTTTTTATGTGTCTGACACTCAATCATATAAAATGATATACCATATAATAATTTATTCACTAATATGAAATAAAAGATCATTGCTTTATGAAAAATATTTTATATATTATGAACATAAAATGGATACAACTGAGTGGAAACCATAAAAACATCATTGCTTTATGAAAAGTATTTTATATATTATGAACATAAAATGGATACAACTAAGTGGAAACCATCATTGGCCTCTCTATTTGAGAAGTGTTATACATGTAGTGTTGATTTTTTTTATAATAATTAGTTATTGTATTGTCTTCCACTTATCAATCATTATGTAGCTACTTCCACCTATTAATCATTATGTAGCTACTTCCACCTAGTGCTCACCCTTTATGTAAAAACAATGTCCTATTTTGTTGTCTTACCTCCATTTTCATATCATTTTGGTTAGTAGCTCAGAAAGTTCGTGATAGTTATAAAAATTTCTATTGATGACCAAGATGCTACTACAATGTCGATCTAGGTATAATTCGTATGTTCAATCTTCATATTTTATTTGCTCAAATGAATTTTTTTTTTGCATATAGTATTTTACTTGGTTCAAATTAAGAATTAAGTTTTCTTACTATAATAAAATACGCATACAATACTATAATGCTAAGATGGATTGGTATTAACTAGAAATGTTTGGGGAAGATGGGATTTGCAATGTAGATGGAGAAATGTGCTTATGCTTATGTTTTTTATGCCTACTATTTGTGTAAATATTTTTCACTAGTTACAACAAATCAAAGAGCATTCTTAGTTACTAATTTTTTTTTATTCATTGTGCTATTTGTCTTAATTTAATTAATGAATGTGATTAATCCAATTTGATCAATCCAAACCTTAAGAAGGGGAAATCGAGTATGATTTTCTTGTGTTTAACACTTTTGAGGTTGAGGGTTTGAATCTAGTTGTTTTCAACAACTGAAAAACATAATGTGTTTTACATCCTAACATGGGGAAATTAGATGGGCACATTCAACCCTACTCTTTTAATGTCTAGGATCCTTACTTCACAGGAAAATTGTGGAAAACAAATCCATACCCAACGACCATCAAGATGATATGTAGGACGTCATTGCAATTGCTAACACCTAGATAAACTTGAAAGAAACCCTCGATGATCACATTTTTTAAGCAAATTTTCCTAACAAACCTTAATTACCCTTACAATGCACTCTTTAAAATATTTATATAGATTTAATGGTAATTAAAAGACTTTTTTTCAATCTTTAATATATTCTAGGTATTTAATGGTTTAGGTTTTTGAGGTTAAGGTTTATGTTGAAGAGGGATAATGTTAAATATCTGTAAGTAGACTCACAAGGATGTGTAAAAATTGACAACTGACACCATGCCCAGAGATAACATTTTGGTTGCTAGATAATGCCAAGCTACTTTTGGTTACTAGATAATTCCAAGATAGACATAAAAACAACCATGGAGAATGAGTTGTTGAGTATGACAGTCACTCCAACCACATGTCACAGATCAAGGTAATTAATATCAATAGTGATTGATTTTATTATTGTGTTGGATAAATAAAATAAAAAGTATTATTATTAGTGAAATATTTTTATAATTGTGATTTTATTATTATTACTTTTGATAAGTTCTCTTCAAATCAAAGATATTTAGTCGATTCATTATCCTTCATTCATGAAAATATAATAATATCAAATTTAAAAAGTTTAATTTATTTAAAAAAATTAAAATGGATAATTAATATTATATTAATTTTGATATTGAAAAATAAAAAATGATTTTGCAAAACAAATGGAAAACCTTTTGTCAAATTTAATCATTAAATTCATGAAATTTAAGTATTTGATGAACACAAACCCTTAAAGATCTTTTTTTTTCTTTGGAAAAAATCTATTATATTCTATATAGAAATATACATGTTCCAATTACATTCAAAATCTAGTCTCTACAGACTTTTCTTCAAACAACTCAAAATCTGGTCTTTATAGACCTTTCTCCAACAGCTATGCCTGACCTTTCTTTTCTCTATCTATCTTTCCAAAAATAGAATAATTACATCCACTCTACATTTACATCCTTTCAAAATAAAAATAAAATAAAATAAAATAAAAATTGTTTTCTGTTTTAATAACCCGAAATTCCATAGATTATGTTTCATTTCCCTCATGGAATCTATACTAACCAAAGGCTCCGCTGGAAAAACGATAAAATGGAACATTAAATGCACTTATCTTATAAATGAATATAGTTAAGTTTAACGATTCCACTTAGGTCTCCACAAAGTTCCAAAGTTCCCTATCATAAACTCCCAAAGAAAATCTACACCCCACTTTCACACTTCAAAAACCCTCATGGATTTATTGGTATCTTTTCATTAATTTGTGATATGCAAATAATGAAAAGATTTTAAAATTTATTTCGTTACATCATAACCCTTAACTTAACATAAGATGAATTTTCTTAAGCAAGAGCATATAGATCTATCACGAACTCTAAATTATACTTACTCTAATTAATTATAGTATAAGTCTTCTTCAAACAAACAATTAACTTATTTATTACAAAATAACAATTGTTATTCAAAGTATGATTGTCTTTTGAGTTTTCATACTTACTCTAAATTTAATTTAATAGGTGTGATCTTTTAACTTATTGCATTTGCTTTAAAATCATTGGTTCATCAAATTCTATTATGATAAAGGATTGTATGAAAAAATGTTGCCCAAAAGTTTAATTATGTTATTGTATTTAACTTAAGGAATGAAAAAGTTTAGATATGCATCATGTATACAATTAAATGTAACAAAATGTTTGTTGTAATAATATTTTACATCACATTACATTATGCTTCACAACTTATTTGTATAGATATGTTAAAGCCTCTATGTAGGTTTGAGCAAGTGATCCAGGTGGATATCGGTGGTCACCCACCTCTTCCAACTCGCTCACATATAGCTTTCATCTTGGCAGTTTTTTTCTAGCTTTTCGGGTCCTGAACTTTCGGGGCCGTTTTGAGGCCCTAAGTAGCATTTTTTGGGCCCACCACAGTCACACTATAGAAAAAGTAAGAGTGTGATGACATAATGTGTATTCCTCGGATAGACCTTTCCAACAGACTATCGTGCACCTAAAACGGAGATCGTATGCAAAAGTTACGACCCTAAGAGGTTGATGTACCAACTTACCCCATTGAGGCCCACATGACTTTTGGCACTTCATTTCCTAGGGTTAGGTTTTTGGATGTCTAGGGTTTTTTGTTTACTTCTTAATGTTAAAAACACTTGGAGGCCTCATTATAATGTGCTCAGGAGAATGTGTGTAGCTACCACATCTCTTCTCATAGATTAGCTACCATCGTTCGAGCAAGATTGTTTCATTCTGCATTTTACAGTTTCAACAGATTTATTTATTGAATAGAAGTTAAGTTCCATTGTATCTTTGTTATTGTTCTTTGTAAATTTTTGTTAATGTTATAGATCTTTGTTTCATTTCATTCTTCTCATAAATCTGGATCAGTGGTATCAGAGTAGTCTTCTCTTCATTTGTTTATATGTGCATGTCCCCAACAAGGTCAAGGTATAAGTAGTTGGGACTTGAACCAACTGAGCCTTTGCAAGATCGGCCTCACCGAAACCAATGGATGCCCATGGGGGAAGAAAAGAGAGACAATGGGGCAGGAGATCCCTTTAAACTGTTGCTCGAGGAAGCCCTCTTGCAACAAAAGAACGAGATGATGGATAATTTTGCACAAATCCTTCGACGACTACCAACAGGCGACACATCTTCCTTGAGTGGAGGCATCGCCCCCTTCAAGATACATATCAATTTTGATATTCCTATATTTGAAGGTCAAATAGATGCGAATGTTGTAGACAAATGGTTAAACCTTCTAGAAGAGTATTTTTCTATCCATAAATTTTTCGATAGAGAAAAGATTACATTTGCGCTCCTTAAGGTCATCCCCCATGTCAAAGATTGGTGGGAGACTTTCTGTGAGCAAAAGAAAACATAGGGATCTACATTATTTGTAGTCGCACCCACTTGGGGTTCTTTTAGGGATGTTATTAAGGAACAATACTACCCTATTGGAAGCTATGATGACTTGTATATAAGATGGACCACATTGCGATAGGAAAGGGACCAAACAGTGCCAGATTTCACCGATGTCTTCCATACCTTGTGCACCAAGTTGGGTATCAAAGACTCTGAGTGACATCTAGTGCTCAAGTACCGTGGTGGTATGCATAGATACATCCAGACAGAAATAGATTTTTTGGACATCTCGTCCTTGGGCACGGCCTATCGATATGCTATCAAAATCGAGCAGAAGCTTAAACAAAAGACGTGGTAGTTTGGGTCTACAAACCCCGCATAGCAGAAGCAGGGAAAATGAGGCCCCAACCCGCAGAACAAATGGAAGAGCAAGGATGGACAACCTTGGGACAACTAGTCCAAACCAAAAACAAAGAAGGACAATGGGAATACAAAGAAAGACACTAGGAAATGGTGTGAGTTCCATAAGATCCCCTAGCATAAGACCATTGAATTCCACTCAAAGCAGTCATTGGTGGCCGAGGTGAAAGCCTCTGAATCAAATGTGGTCTCTGACTCTGAGTCGGAACCAGGAAAAGGGAGACAGATCATTGATACAGAACCCAGTGCCACCATTGCAACCACCACCAAGGTCTAGCCTCGTGAACATGATGAACCAGAGGAAGGTGAGCACCTCTTTCATTCACAGATGTGGGTCAAGGGTAATCCTATACACTTCATCATTGATAGTGGTAGCGAGAATAAACTCATCTCATTGGAGGTCATCAAGAGGTTGGATCTACTGAAAACACAACACCCACAGTCGTACACCATCAGATGGCTCTACCAATGGAGTGATCTCGGTGTCAACCAATAGTGCCTCCTAGCCTACGGCGTCAAGCCTTTCAAAGATGAGGTATTGTGTGATGTTGCCCCCCTTGAAGTTTGTGATGTTATTTTGGGCCAATCTTATTTATGGAAACATCATGTTGTATATGAGTCTAGGCCTCATAGTGTTATTATTACTTTAGAAAGGAAATTATACAGGATACCCAAGGTAGTCCCATCTACTTCCATTTTCTTGATCTCTATCAAGCAATGCAGGAAGGTCATCTCTTAGAATGGGAAGTTTTTCTTCTTCGTGATTCGCGCTCAAAGTGAGCAGAAGGTTGCAGCCACATCCATGGCCTCCGTGATAGTACTCTTCATGCAGTAGAACCACATGGATAAGGTTGTGGAAGAATACAAAGAGATCTTCTCCTTACCCATTGGGGTACCTATGCACTGTTAGGTCAAGCACTCAATCGATCTGGCCCCCGGTGCACCGCTACCCAATGGGTCATTCTATCACTACTATCTGTCAGAAAATGAGGAAATCAAGTTTCAGATCCAAGAGCTTCTCGAAAATGGGCACATCTGACCAAGCTCATCACCTTGTGGAATCCCAATCGTGCTTGTGCAAAAGAAAGATGTGACCTATCGAATCTGCATTGATTATCGGGCCCTAAATAAAATCACAATCAAGAACCGGTACATAATTCCTCAAATTGACGATCTCCTTGACCAGCTCAAGGAGGGGAAATACTTCAGTAAGATTGATTTGAAGTTCGACTACCACCAGGTCCCAATAGAGCAGATAGATGTATGGAAGACCACCTTCAATTCCAAAGAAGGTATTTTTGAATGGTTGATCATGCCCTTTGTCTTGACAAATGCCCCAGAAACTTTCATGAGGATGATGGACGATATCTTGTGGCCTTTCACCAATTCTTTTGTGGTGGTGTATTTGGATGACATCCTCATCTTCAGTAAGAGTTGGGTGGAACACTTGCAGCATATTCAGCAGGTTCTGCACACTCTACGACAACACAAGTTATATGAAAATTTGTTAAAATTCTCCTTCGGCATGAACAGGGTCCAGTACCTAGGCTACATTGTTGATGAGCATGGGGTGCATGTCGATCCAACCAATATCCAGGTCATTTGTGATTGGACAACCCCAATCACACTCACTGAGCTTCAGAGCTTCTTAGGCCTTGCCAATTTATATCGCAGGTTCGTGTTGGGATTCTCCAACATTGCATGGGCCCTTAGCCAAATGACCAGGGTCGGTGGCAAGGAAGATTTCATGTGGGGACAGTCACAACATAAAGTGTTCGATGATTTGAAGCAACACTTGTGCTTAGACCCGTTTCTCTCATTACCCGACTTGCAGTAGCCTTTTGAGATTGAAACAGGTGCTTCAGACTATGTTGTGGGCACAATTCTCACTCAGCATGGACATCCTGTGGCCTATCATAGTGAGATGTTATTAGATACCATTCGTAAGTACCCCACTTATGACAAATAAATGTACTCCATTGTAAAATCCTTCTGCCAATGGAGGCATTACATTCTCGAGAAGGAGACTATCATCCACACTGATCATAAGCCTTTACAATTCATGCAGACACAAGGAAAATTGCAGAATGACCGCCATCAGAAGTGGTCCACATACTTGCAGCAGTTCCATCTCAACATCAAGTATAAGACATGGATCACCAACCACGTCGTTGACTACCTTAGTTGACCTCCAGTTGCAGCACCGACCATGGTGCTACACTCCTGTGGACATGAGACCTATGGATGGCCCCAACTCTACGAGAGAGATCTTGACTTCACCACTACCTACCATATACTGGGAACAAACAAAGTTGTCACTAATTTTCATCCTCAAGTCGGGTTATTGTGCCATATGGGCCATATCTGCATTCCATCAAGTGAGAGAGCGAAGTTGATTTGGGAAGCTCACTACAGTCAGGTAGTAGGACACTTCGGCATAGAAAATATAGTGGCAATGTTGCGACAACATTTCTATTGGATGAAACTTCGACAGGATGTCAGCAAGTATATTAGGTCTTGCACAGCCTATGCCATTGCCAAAATGGCCATTTATAAACAAGGCATGTACACCCCTCTTCCTATTCCCGACTGGCCCTGGGAATCTATGTCGGGCCTTCCTTCATCCGAGCAGGGAAATGACTGTGTTTTCATATTTGTTGATCGATTTTCCAAGATGGGGATTTTGGTCGCCTACAAGAAGAGCATCCCAATGGAGGCCACTGCCAAGCTCTTCTTCGAACAAGTGTGGGTACTTTTTGGGATACCAAAAACCATCATCTTAGATTGGGACAGTCAGTTCCTCAACACATTCTAGTCAAGCCTCTGGTCACAACTGGACACTAAGCTCACCAAATCCATGGCCTTCCACCCCCAAATAGATGGCCAAATTGAGGTCGTCAACAAGATGATCGTGCATATCTTTCACATGTAAAATTCCAATCATTTTCTCACATGGGATGAGATTCTTCCCTATGTTCAACATGGTTACAACAGAGCCATACATAGCTCAATCGGCCAAATCCCCTTTCAGGTGGGGTTGGGAATTCAACCATTGGGTCCCATGGATGTTGCACTACCCCTTGCATCCACACAGGAAGAATCGTCCCATGTGAAAACCGAAGCTGACAAAGCCACCCAGTTCATTGAATGAATCTAGCACATCTACCAACAGGTTCAGGATATTTTGCAGAATTCCAATGCCAAGTACAAGCAGCATCATGATCAACACCGGGTGCCACACAAGTTTCAGGTGGGAGATAAATTTTGGTTGCACTTGTAGAAAGAACGCCTTATAGGACCCCATTGAAAGATTCATCCACTCTGCTATGGACCTTACACCATCACCAAGGTTGTGGGTGACAATTCTTTTGAGCTCAACATTCCCCCCTTCCTTAGCTTGTACCTAGTGTTTAATGTGGACCTCCTTCAACGATACTTTCCACCCTTATTGGACACCTCGGAGATAGAAGAAAAATTGACACCAACAGAGCTCAACCCTGACTACATGGAATAGGAATCCATTGATCATATAATGGACACACAATTCAAGGGCACTCGCCGACAAAATCTTCAGCTTTATTGTGTTGTCAAAGTAGGGAAACTCCTGCACCAAGGAAAGTGGCTCACCTAGGGCCAAATTCAGAAAAAAATTCCTCATATGATGGGGGAACTCAATGCAATGTATACCATTTATTCCTAAGGAGGGAGGATTGATCCAAGTGGGTATCGATGGCCACCCACCTCTTCCAACTAGCTCACATACATCTTTCATCTTGGCAGTTTTTTTCTATCTTTTTGGGCCCTAAACTTTTGGGGTTGTTTTGAGGCCCTAAACAACGTTTTTTGGGCCCACCACAGTCACACTATAAATAGAGTTAGATTGTGACATCATAATGTCTAGTCCTTAGATAGACCTTTGCAATGGGCTATCGTGTGCCTAAAACAGAGATCATATGCAAAAGCTACGACCACAGGAAGTTGATGTACCAACTTACCCCATCGGGGCCCACATGACTTTTGGTGCTTCATCTCCTAGGGTTAGGTTTTCATATGTCTAGGGTTTTCCATTTACTTATTGATGCTAAAAATTCTTGGAGGCCTCATTGTAATGTGCTTAGGAGAATGCGCGTAGTTGACCCATATCTTCTCAGAGATTAGCTACCAGCATTTGAGCAGGATTGTTTCATTTTGCATTTTACAGTTTCATCATATTTCTTTATTCAATAGAAGTTAAGTTCCATTGTATCTCTGTCATTGTTCTTTGTATATTTGTGTTAATGTTATAGATCTTTGTTTCATTTCATTCTTCTCATAAATCCAGATCAACAAGTCTCCATCCTTACTTCATCCTTCAAAGGTTATGATCCCCCTTGATGCGTGTTCGGTATTTGAGCAAATAATGCCTTCAACTAACTCTGTAATGATAGAAAAATGCAGATGCATAAGTTTCAACAAAGTGTGTTGGATACCCACTTCAACCAAGTCATTATAAAGGAAGCATAGCCCACTCCCCCATCTAACCTTCCTTTATGCTTTCCTTTGATGACAAGAAAGCCTAATAATAGAAACTCTACTGGGAGTGATGACATAATCTTTTTTCGGTATATGTTTGATTATGCACTCCACAAATATGCACCATGGAAATATTTCTAACCAGTGTGCATAACTTCTCTAAATAAAGAATCATGTCCCAAGAAACACTAACCATAATCATGCAATCTAGATCAATTTCATTTGGATTCCACCACCCTTTCAAGGTACATTTAACCTTAGAAACCTTATATTTGATGGTAAGATCCACCTGAAGTTACTAGATGTATGGTTTTTACACTTCAATTATATTTCAAAGCTAATCACTTCAATGGTGTAGAAAAATCTAATTTGAAAGATGTCCTTAATCATATAAATCATTTGGGAGTCCCATAATAGAGAATGCAAGGATCAATGTGAGGTTATCATAACATGATAAAGGTTTATGGAGGCCATGCAAAACAAACATCGCCCATTGAATAATTATGAAGATTAATTTATGTGATCAGAACAATTATGTAAGTCTTGTGATTACTCTAATATCGATGACTACATGAACACGTCCCATGACATCATGGCTTATGTTGACATTTGGAAGACTTAACTCAATCTAACCCTCAAACATCATAGCATGCACATATTTAAATCCAAATCAAGTGAGGTTATGACTATAAAAAATAGGGTATATTCACACATATTGAACACCTTAATACAAATGCTTAGACACAAATCAAATATCAGGACACCATGATTTATGTGGTTAAAACCCTCAAAGAGGGAAGCAATCCATGACACTTAGGCAATTGATTGATGAAAAACATAATTTACAAGAACGTCTCTTAGTTCAATTATTAACAAATGACCATCCAATCTCTTTAAATAGAGATCGTAGACCAATTGGGTGTTAAGACATGAACCAATTGTTGTTAATGTTGAGGATATGTTTGAATTTAATTCATGTGATTCAACAATTCAAATTTTTGGATGGCTCATGTATAGGACATGATTGTGACCATGTTGCATCATTAAATCCAAATTGAGTGAGTTTTTGACTATAAAAAAGCATGGCATATTCACACAAGTTGAATGCCTTAATACAAATGCTCACCTATTCAATTCCCACTACATCTTGAGTCACCAATTGAAAAACTCTATAGTAACACTAGTTATTCACATGTTTTGGATGAAGGAAATGATATAGAGGTAGGTATGCATGATTTCTTATGGGATTCTCAAGCCATGAAAGGAATGTTGTTACATCCATTCCAACAAAATGCACTAGGGGATGATGTTGATATCATTGATACCTTCTTTGAAAGTCTAAAATCTACTTCTACCACCCCTCTCTTTGGACAAGGGTCAAGGTATACCCAACTTCGGACAACAATGTTACTATACAACTTGAAAGTAATGTATGGTATGCCATATGTGTGTTTATCGACACTTTTGAGGTAACTAACCATTAAGTCCCTGATTTTTTTAGGAATCTTCTCACACAATGAAGGAAGAAAATGGTTGATTTTATGCATGCTTAATGATAGTGTACATTTTGTTTCCCACTAATTGCAGTTTACTCAAAGATAAGGTACCTCTGAGTGATAATGACTTGCCCAATAGCTACGCAAAGGCAAAGAAAATGATGAAAATGTTGGGTGTTGAGTAGATATCATACAAAAAATGTCTGAATGATTTTATTTTATATAGAGAAGAATATGAAAACAAAGAGATATGTCCAAAATGTGGGCATGATAGGTACTGGAAATCAAAAAAAAAGGTTAAGGCACATGGTCCTCCTCATAAGATATTGAGGTGCATGCCTATAATTCCAAGGATTCAAAGGCTCTTTATGATCTGTATTATATTGAGAATGACATGAAGGCAGAGATATAATAAGGAAACACACATAGATATTGAAAGAAACATAGTAATACAATTAAACTTGGATTCTATTAATGAATGGAATACAAAAGACCGTAAACTGCAAAACACACAAACTAGCTAGAATGGTGGTAGCTTATCCCTGAAGAGAGAGATGTGTCAGCTACACTCATTATCAAGAAGTTGATTACAAAGAGGCTAAAAAGGCCTTTTAACATATAGCATCAATGATAAAATCCTAAAAATCCAAAACCCTAATCGTAGAAGATGAAACACGAAAAGGTTTATGGGCCCTAATGTGGTTAGTTGATATGTCAACTTCCCAAGGGTGTAAATTTTTCATATGATCTCCATTTGGGGTGCTCGATAGCCCATCGGAAATTTATAGCCAAGAAGTACACATTCAAAATGGCCCAATACATGCCTTTGGCTATCCACTAGGTGTTGATGTGCCCAAAAAAATTAATTTAGAGCCTCAAAATGGCCCCAAAAGTTTGGGACTCTAAAAACTATAGATAAACTGCCAAGATGTGGAACCATTCTGAATTAGTTGAATAGGTGGGTGGCCACTAGTATCCATTTAGATTATTCCTCCCACTTTAGTAAGAAATGGCTGTCGTTGCATCAAGTTCCTCCATTAGATTGGGAAACTTCTACTAATTCTAACTTCTGGTGGGCCACTTGCCCTGGTGAAGAAATTGCCCTACTTTGATGACCCAGTAGAGTTGGATGTTTTGCTGGCGAGTTCCCTTAATATTAGTGTCCATGATCCCATCAACTATCTCCTACTCAATGCAATTAGGATTGAGTTATGTTGGTGCCAAGTGTTCGGCGACGTTCGAAGTGTCTAGGAGAGGTGGAAAATATGGTCGAAGTAGTTCCACATTAAATACGAGGTGCAAGCCAAGGGAAGGTGGAATAATTAATTCAAAATAATTCTCACCCACAGCCTTGGTGATGGTGTAAGGCCTATATCGGAGTTGGAAGATCTTCTAATGGGGTCCTGTGAGGTGCTCTTTCTACAAATGAAACCATACCTTATCTCCCACCTGAAATTTGTGTGGTACCCAATGTTGATCATGGTGCTACTTCTACTTGGCATTGGTTTTCTAAAAAATATCATAAAATTGTTGTTGGATGTGCTATATTCATTCAATAAATTTGGCTACTCGATCAACATTGGTCTAAGCATGGGAGGACTCTTCCTATGCATCTGCAATGGGTAAAGCTACATTAATGGGGGCCAATGGCTGGAATCCCAAGCAGACCTGAACAATTTTGTGGCCAATAGAGTTATGGAGGGATCTATTGTAGCTATGTTGAACATAAGGAAGGCTCTCATCCTATATGTGTGGATGTTTGGAATTGTACATCCTCGGGATATGAACAATCATCATGTTGACTACCTTTGTTTGTCCAACAATCTTTGGGTGGAAGGAAGTTGATTTGGTCATCTTCGTGTCCATCATTGACCATAAGATGGACCATAAAGTACTTAGGAATCTTCTATATCAATTGGAAATAATGGTCTGTGTGAGCCCAAAATGAACCCAAACATGCTCAAAGAAGAACGTAGTGGTGGCCTTGACTATGATAATCTTCGTGTAGGGTGTAAAAACTTTCATCTTAGAGAATCGATCGACAACCATGAAGACAAAGTCATTACCATGCTTGGTTGAAGGTATAACATACATGTAATCCATGGAGATGGACTCCCAAGTTCTATCAAGAGTAGGAAGAGGGTGTATATCCCTTGTTTCTTAATGGCAGGTTTGGAAATGGCATAGTCAGTGCAGGATTTGATATATTTGGCGACATCTTGTCGAAGCTTCGACCAATAAAATGGTTTTTGTAGTGTCGCCATTGTTTTTTCCATGCCAAAGTGTCCTTCCATCCGATTGTAATGACATTCCCAAATCACATTTGCATGTTTGCTTGAAGGAACACTGAGGTGGCTCAGATGGCATAATAGTCCATTCTGGAGATGAAAGTATGGAATTGGTTTTCTTGTGCTCAATGTCTGATAAGTAGCGAAAAAATTAGTCATTATTGTATAATTTTTTCCACCTGTAGGTCTCATGCCCATAAGAGTTAACAACAATAGTTAGTGCCACAGTTGGGGGTCGACTAAGGAAGTTTGCAACATGGTTGGAGCTTCCCTTATTGTACTTGATGTTCAAGTGGAATTGTTGCAGGTGCATGGACCACTTCTAATGGAAATAATTTTGTAACTTTCCTTGTGTCTCCGTGAATTGCAAAGTCCTATGATCAATGTGGATAGTCATTTCCTTTTTTAGAATGTAATGTTTCCACTATCAACATGCCTGCACAATGGAGTACATATATTTTCCGTAGGTGGGGTATATGCAAACAACATCAGATAGTTTTTCACTATGATAGTCCATTAGACTCCCATGTTGAGTGAGGACTGCATAGATAGTATAATCTGAAACATTTGTCTCAATCTCAAATGGTTGTTGTAGTTATGGAAGAATAAGGACTGGTGTTGAGTAGAGGTGGACTTTCAAATCCTCAAATGCTTTCTATTTTGATGCAACCCAAACAAAATTGGCCTTGGCTCCACCCTTGGTCACCTGGCTTAAGGCCCAAGTGTTATGAGAGAACCCCAACATAAACCTATGGTAGAATTTGGTGAGGCCTAAAAAGTTGTGGAGCTTGGTCAGTGTCTTTGAGGCCAACCAATCGCGAATGAATATGATCTTGGTTGCATCCACATGCACACCCTAGTCATCCACAATGTTCCCCAAATATTGAATTATCTACATGTCGAAGGAAAACTTTTTCAAATTGGCATATAACTTGTGTTGTCATAGGGTGCCCAAGACCCACTAAATGTGCTTCAAATGTTCCTCCCAGGTTTTTCTAAATATGAGTATGTCATTTAGATATACGACCACAAAGGACTTTGTGAATGGTCATAATATATCATCCATCATCCACATGAATGTTGTTAGGGAATTAGTCAAGCCAAAAGGCATGAACAAACACTCAAAGAGACCTTCTTTATACTTGAAGGCTATCTTCCATACATCAGTTTGCTCAATCAACACCTAGTGGTAGTATGACTTCATATCAATCTTACTGAAAAATTTAGTTCCCTTGAGTTGATCTAGAAGAATCATAAACTCGAGGGATTGGGTACCAATTCTTGACTGTGATATTGTTTAAGGCTCTGTAATCAATACAAAGTCACCATACTTTTCAAGGCTCTATTATAAATACAAAGTCACCATGTCCATGTCCCACAAGGTAAGGTGCTTTGTTTGATGTGGCTCTTAAAAATTAGCTCTTGGATCTAGCGTTTTATTTCTTCATTCTCCATAATAGAGTGCCTATATAGGGACATTAGGCATAGGAGCATTGGGTGTCAAATAAAATGAATGATTTACCTGACAATGCAAAGGTGCCCTAGTAGGTGAGACAAATATGCCTTTGTGTTCTTCTAACATCTTGTCCACCTACTTCACCTATGTAGAGACTAGTCCTCGTGTAGAGGTTTTAGCAGTTGTAGTGATCTTTTGCTCACCTTCCGACCAGACCGTAAAGAGGAAAAATATCTCGGTCTGAGAGACCACCTTTCTGCACTACTTCACTGAGATCAAAGAGACCATAGTAATTGGGACTACCTCTGGTACCCTATAAAATTGACCTCCCAAAGTAATAATAACACTATGGGAACTATATTTGTAAAAAACATGACACTTCCACATATATGGTTTTCCTAAAAGAACATCACAAACTTCAAGTGGGGAAACATTGCAAAATACCTCATCTTTGAAGGGTTTGGTGTCATAGTGCAGGAAACATTTTTGGCTAACACGAATGTCTGGTCCCTCTCTAAGCCAACCGATGGTGTATGGTTGAGGGTGCAACGTCATTGTTAGGTTCAAACTCTTGAAAACCTCTATTGAGATTAGGTTCTTATTAATACTGCTCTCAATAATTAAATTGAGTGGGGTCCCCCTCATCCACATTTGTGAGTGGAAAAGGCACTCCCCTTCTTCAGGCTCCTCTAGTTCCTCTGGCTGGACCTTTGTGGTAGCGATGGTGACACTGGGTTCCACGTCAATGATATGTTTTCTCTTGTTTGGTTATGAATCAGAGTTTGATTCAACATCTGACTCTGAGGATTTCATCTCATCCAGCAATGACTTTTTATAGTGACATTCATCAATGTTATGCCAAGGGATTTTTTAGAACTCACACCACTTTCTAGTGTCCTTATTCGGCTTCTCATTACCCTTTTTTGCTTGTGGCTTGGACTAGTTGTCCTAGGGCTGGCCATCCTTGCTCTATCCTTTGTTTTGGGAGTTAGGGCCACCTTTACCATGCTTCTGTTATGATGGGTTTGCAAAACTGAAATCTCTCCTATTCTTTTGCTTGAACTTTTGCTCGATCTTGAAAACATATAGATAAGCAGCTCCTAGTGAGGAGATGTCCAGGAAATCCATATTTGTTTCGATGTACCTATGTAGTCCACTACGGTACTTCAAAACCAAGTGTCACTTGGAGTATTTAATACCAAGCTTTGTGTGCAAGGTATGGAATATGTTTGTGTACTCTAGCACCATCTTCTCTCTCTCCTAACACAGAGTTGTCATCAAAGGAATATCTTGTGTATTGGTCATCATAATTTCATATAGCGTAGTATTTCTCCTTGAGGTCATCAACAAAAGTTTCCCAAGTGAGTTCTGGCCCAAAATTATAGACTCATCTCCAACATATTCCTCATAGTAATTTTCCCACCAATCTTTGACATGGTGAAGGGCGTTTAGGAGCATGAAGGTGATTTTTTCATTGTTGGAGAAATTTTGGACAAAGAAATAGCCCTTTAGCAGACTTAACCATTTTTCCAAAGCATCAACATCCATAACGCCTTAAAATAAAGGAATATCAAAGTTAACTTGTACCTAGTAGGGTGTTGCACCTATGAATTGATTTTTAGTTGAAGGTGCTTCTCTTGTTGTTGGAAACCATCAAAGAATCCGGGGAAAATTATCCATCATCTCATTCCTCTGTCGTGAGAGAGATTCCTTGAGCAAAAATTTGATAGGATCTCCTTCTCCATCGTATCTCTTTTCTTCTTCCATGGGAGGCTACTTGGGCCGACGAGAGTGTTCTTTCCCAAGCTCAACCAGTCCAAGACCCAACTCTCAATAGCCTGACCTCATTGAGGACATGCACAGAGAAACAATAAAGAGCATATTGCTCTAATAGCATTGATCTGGATTATATTGATAACGATGTGAAGACATATATATAACAAGGAAATACAGAGAGATATTGCAAGAAACATAATAATACAATTAAACTCAAATTCTATTAATGAATGGAATCCAAAAGACTATAAAATGCAAAACACACAAACTAGCTAGAATGGTGGTAGCTTATCCATAAAGAGAGAGATGTTTCGGCTATGCTCATTCACAAGAATATGATTACAAAGAGGACAAAAAGGCATTTTAACATAAAGCATCAATGAGAAAACCCTAAACATCCAAAACCCTAACCCTATAATATGAAACACCAAAAGTTTTGTGGGAAACCGATGTGGTTAGTTGATACGTCAACTTCCCGAGGGCATAACGTTTGCATATGATCTCCTTTTGGGGTGCTCAATAACCCGTCAGAAAGGTCTAGCTGAGAAGCACACATTATGAATGGCCCAATATATGCCTACGTATATTTAATGGGTGTTTTCGCACCAAAAAAACATCATTTAGGACCTCAAAATGGCTCTAGAAGTTTGGGACCCAAAAAACTACAGAAAAACTATGAAGATGTGGAACCATTCTGAATTAGTGGAACAAGTGGGTGGTCACCAGTATCCACTTGGATCACTTTGGTTGCAAAAAATTATCCATGTTTCAAGGGTGACATGCCTCACATAGAAGTGAGCTAGGAGTTATGTGAATCCCAACAAATTCAATAGCCATGGAGCATATAGAGTATACATGGCCCGATAAATTCAATGATGATGTAAGAAGCCTACGATTGAGCATATCCATGGATGGAGTTAACCCATATTCTCTCAAAAATAGCAACTATTATATTTAGCCAATGGTAGTGATCAATAACAATATCCCCCCATGGTTGTCCATGAAGAATGAACATCTTATGTTGTCTCTTATAGTCCCAGGTAGAAGACAAGTGAAGATAATCGATGTCTACCTCCAACCATGGATCAATGAATTTAAGCAATTATGGGAAGGGATAAATGTATATGATGTATGTATTTTTTTATATCTGTAATGTTATTTGACATACTTAATTTGGTGCAACTATCTTTTTGACATTGGCGTGCTCTATATACAATAGCATCGCAAGTATTGTAACAAAAGGGTATCATGGATGTAAATGTTTTGGACCTTATATAAAGGATAGGTGGTCCAACCACCTACGAAAGACGGTGTACGATTTCTCGAGGGTATTCCTCCCAAAATACCTCCCTTATAGAAGAGTTTCATCTACTTTCAATGGTAAATCAGAGAGAACCCGGAGACCTGAAATAATGACACTAGTAGATTGGATTAGGGCATATGACACAGATAAGGAGAAGGAAATAGTAGAATTGTTTGATTCAAATAGGGAACCTATGTTCGATGATCCTGAATTTTTTGACATCTATGTTGAGAAAATTCCCATTGGGATGAAAAGGAAATCTATATTTTATGAGCTTCCATATTGGGATAATCTTAAGATTGCCCACTTACTAGATCCCATGCATATATTAAAAAA
>SNQJ01S0180371.1:8905-28312 GCA_010110895.2 Picea sitchensis | reverse complement strand
GATAGGAAGTAGTTCTTCTCCAAGTCCAATCACATGCATCTGATGAAAATAGTTTGTCTTTGGTCCAGAAGGACTTCTCAATTCCTAGCAACTTCAAAATAATTCTTAACAACCAAAAAGAAAGAGTTCTTACAACAACCATCGACCCTAACTAATTGGTCGATGTCCTTATTTATAATATAAAGTTTAACTGAAATTAACGGCTAAGTGTAGTTTAAACAAAAAAAAAATCTCCACGTGGTGTTATCTTCTAACAATTTCTTTAACAGCCAACCTGAGATATTTATTGGGAAGGGTGACTTTTCTCGTATTCAGTCCAGCTAATAAACAGTTCTTCACAAGTTTGGGCCTATGGAAACCTGTGTTGTTCCATCGAAGATGCATATATTCCCCTGATGTCTAATGCATGCGTCTGATACTTTAATAAACTGGAGTTAAACTGTTGTAGCATGGTTTGGGCCCTGATCGGAGGTTCTGCGAATCATTGCACTTGCCCTGGCCTCTCATCGGTCGTCTTTGTGAGATCTTCGGTCCATATCGAGTCTTGTTTGGCATGCAAATTGACTACATCACTGAGGTCGACAGATTTTTCAGGGGTGCCGAAATCAGGGAGCCTAATATCTTTCCTTTCTCTTTTGATTCTGCTTCGAGGTTTCTTTTGAGTTCTTCGGCGAGATCACGGAGCAAGATTTGTTCGGTAATACGTAATATTTCCTGCAATCAAGGTTGAGGTAGTTTAGAGATCAAATAATATAATAAAAGGTACGAACAACAGAATAGACTGATGCATACTTGTGGAGTTCATTAACCTCGATCGTACAATACTTACGTGATCCCAATCACCCCTTTGAATGACTTGTGATGTCTTTGTCCACGTCATTGCTCCTCTTCAGTTTAAATGAATTACGTCAGCGTGCCATAGCGTAGCAAATTAAGTACGGCAGATGTGAGAGTCGGAACTGTCACAGTAGCCGCTCAACCTTTAGCGCTAGGAAAAGACGCCAGAGTCGAATGTGTGCGCGTATGCTCCCAAAAGGTCGAATATCCTAATAAGGAATTCGTTAAATTCCAGAGGTCGTATCACCGAGTGTGTCAACTATCAATCGTTAATAATGGAATTCAGGGAGTTTAAAGAGATTGGAGTGATTGTACCATATATTCCCTGCGACTTCGATCGACGGTGTTTTATGCGTTCTGAATTGCATCCGTCGAGCAGTTGTGACGTGTTAAATCTTCAAGACATCCTTTCGTGAGGTGTAAGTGTTTTTTGGCATGCTTTGTTTTTCTCCTTTACTCTGCTATAAATCCTAGGAGTTCTGTGGGGAATTCTACGCATATGCCAAGTTTATACCTCTGTAACATTGGTCTTGCGAGTTTATTCTGGAGAAACTCTTTGTAGTAGCCCTTTACCATTCCTCAAACTTCTTAGCCACTACGTTGTTGGACTATGGGATCCCCTTTAAACAAGGGACGGGGTTTGAGAGGTAGCCAAAGTGCCAGGTCCGAGCCCCAACATGCCTGGGACTCTTTTTTAGTGGCTTCCAGTGTCCCTAAAGCTCCAATGGGAGGTATCAACCTTGGCTTGGAAATGGTGTCAGCGTGTCCAGCAGAGGTAGGGGTGGAGAGAAGTTCATCTAAAAGACAAATGTTGGGGGTCGCGCCCTCTCAGGAGCAAACACCACGGAGGAGGGGAAGGCCTAGGAAAGATAAGGGGAAAAGGGAAGAAGATCGCCTCCCAGCTAAGCTAAGTGTACATCCATCCGTTTAGAGGTCTATGATGTTCACTAAATGGTCAAAACCTATTGGGACTATCAGTAGAGAAGGCAAGAGACGAATGGGAAGGGAAAATACATTAGGTTCTCCCGTTAAGAGTCACATCCAGCAGTTAGAGCGGGCCCAAGTTTCCATAGTCGAACTCTACCAAGAAAATAGAGAGTTGTGGAGCTAGTTATCGACGAAGAACGAGGAGTTATCGGCATCACAGGGTCATGAAGGAAGCGCAGTTTGGCTCCAGAGGCAGCTTTGGGAATCACAAGATACAATTGTGCAGTTGCGCAAGGCGCAAAGGATGACAGTGAAAGAGGAAAAGAAAACATTGCAGGGCACGAGGAGTAATCCAGGAGGAGGTCTGTGTGCATGGGCTATATAATGGGTGGTCTCTTGCTTTGCGTTCTCTGAAGCGACGCTTGAAATTTTTCTCCATTTTGTGTTGTAATGGCTTTGTATTCTCACTGTGGCCACGCCATTTAGTCAGGACATCAGTCGTGTCTAATTGTATGTAACTGAGCTTGGAGGGAGCTCTAATTATATGAAAAATATGAGAGTGTCTTTGTTGGCCCTTGGTTATGCAAGGAAGCGAAGATTGAGGAAGAAAAGGTCAAATGTGAACTACACGGGAGACACAGTGACTGTCACTGGGTCGAAGTAAGAAAAAGAGCAGAAAATTCGGAGCGAAGTACAGGGACGCAAGCCGTTGGAGGAGGATATCGAGGTTGGCATATCATCAAGTAATATAGATCGAGGGCAACTCAGCAAGCAAAGAAAGCCATCATTGGATGCCTTGGAGCACCGCGCGAGAAGGAAGGAAAGACAGGTTGGTGAAGCCCTGAAAAGGTGGGTCAAGTTGACCTAGGGTTTTGGTATCTAGGGTTTTGGCACCTAGGTTTCAACCTAAGGTTTTCGATGATGGATTGTAATATATAAATAAAGGTCAAGAGGACCTGGGTGGAGTTAGTAAGTTGGTATTTGTCAGTACTAGAGTTGGGCATTGATATTGATTGTTGTTGGTTGAGAGGTTATTGTACTGTGAGAGAAGGGAGTGTTGAGAGTGAGAGCCTTCTGTTATTTTAAGATCTTCAGTTGGGTGCAAAGATCAGGTCCTACAACTGAGTGTGCAGGAAGGAGGGAGACAGAGAGAAGAAGAGAGAATATTTGTTGACTGAGAGCGCAGATCGGAACTGTAAGCTTTATCTTAAAATATCATAAGCACAGTTCTGTGGACGTAGCCCTAGAGAAAGGGTGAACCAAGTGTATTTTGTGTCATATGTGTGATTGATGCTTGGATCTCTATCATTGTTATATTGTTATTTGCATTATTGTGTTAGATCAGATTTATAGCTGCGCAGAATAGATCTAGCTGATAAGAGATATATGAATGTTGCCTTGTTTTTGTATCAAGTTCCACTTGATATTCCCCTGGTTATAGACATCTTTGTCCTGCAACCCCCCTCTTAGATTCTTCAGGTGAGACTGCATCTGCTTCGCAGGTGCTACCGAAAGCGCCAGTAGCTAGGGCTTGTTGGTGCGCTCTTGGAGTGAACCCTAGGTCTGCCCCTGTGCCAACAAATGGTTCCATTGCTGGGACAAGGATCTATGTAAGGGAATTTCAAGGTGGTTCCCATTGAAGACAGAGATTCAAAAGTGGATAGAGGATCAAGAGAGGGACTTCGTTGAAGCCCAGAACAAGAACCCTAAACTGAGTACTGAATATTGGCTACAAAGATACATCTTTACCGACATTCATGAGATCTTCTTTGGGGGAATCCACCTGGATTTGTTTGAGTGGTTTGCTAGGTTAGTCGATACCTAGTTCGAGATCAAATCTAGACCTCCTGTGGCTTGGACGTCAAAGTTGATTAAGAAGGTCAAGAGAGTCAATAACGTTGTATCAAGGGTTGTAGATCACTGGTTCGATAGTACCATTGGAGGGTATATCACCGAATTTGTTGTTGATAGGGTAGAACCATATAGCCAGGACGAGAGATACTTCTTCAAAGGACCTAGAGGGAAATTTTTACAATTTCTGAAGCTAAGAATCAAGATGTTCTTGCATGAAAAAAACGTCTTAAAGATACAGTAGATTGGTTGGATCCAAAAAGGCTAATGTTCATAAATTCAGACAGCGACGGCGACATAGAAGCTGGATATACATGCAATGGAAGAATATTCAAAGGGGTTCACCTTGAGAACCTACTTAAGAAAAACTACGGAGAAGAGGGTTTCTATAGTGGAGAAGAGGCAGATCTGACAGATGAAGAACATTCAAAACCCACCAGAGTAGAGGAAGAGGAAGTTGAACAACTTCGCCAGAATGAGCCAGAAACATCAAGAACCGTGTAGACCACTGAAGTAAGTAATATCGATCCTTCTTTTAGTTCCAAAACACTAAGTAATCAGAATATTTCAAACCCCCGGAGTTTTCAAAGTACTGTTACTAGTAGTTCAGCATCTACTCAGACATGAAGCCTAGGAAACTCTATGGCAGATGAGATGAGGCTCCCTATCTTCAGGGGAGATGGATCTGAGGATCCTGATCAACACTAGTTCCTGTGTGAGGCCATGTGGAATATTAAAATTATCACCGATGAAGCCATCAAGAGAACCCAGTTCAGCACTATGCTAAGGGACCGTGCGTTGAGCTGGTACATGAAACTTGTCCAAGGACTTGCGCAGCCTAAGCCATTGAAAGAGATCAAGAATGTGTTGATTGTAGAGTTTAAGAAACCTAAGTCGGAATCACAATGTATTACAGAGCTAAAAGAGATCAAACAAAAGGTAGAAGAACCTGTTTGGGAGTTCGACTAGAGATTCAAGACCCTAATAGGCCGATTAACTTTTCAGATCCATAATGAACAGAACAAAGAACGGTTCATCACGGTGTTGTTACCACACATCAAAATCCCTCTGATGTAGTAGAATATTGCATCGCAGGCAGAAGATTTGGAGATCACCATGAAGCTTGAATCAGCACCTATGGGAGAATTTAGCTAATGCATGAGCCAGATCTTGAGCCAGCTAATTAGTTTGTCTCTGCAGGTCGAGGATATGAAAAAGGACAAGGAGAAGGACAAAAGAGACGATATCTAGTGTGTAAGATGCAGATCTGAAGGTCATGATAAGGAACATTTTCCCCTATTTCATGAGTATTTGGCCTTAGGAGCGTCGATCCCCTTGAAGCAAGTTAACCTGCCCTAGTGTGATGTATGCATAAATAGGCATCACCCAGGTGAGTGTTATTACATGCAGAAGTATGGTCAGACACCCACAAACTTGTATTGCACATTATGTAAATCAGTGGGGCACGATGATCGAGATTGTAGAGCTTACGATATCATGCATGAGAGGTCGAGGGACATATACAAGATTCAAGGTGAAGTATAGCAAGAAGGAAACACTCCTCATCCTCATGGTGGAACAAAGGATGAGGACGAGGAGGAGGTATGGGTCGAGGCCAAGGACAAATAATCTATTACAACTATGCACAGCCAAGACACTTGGCAAGGGATTGTCAGAATCCTTTCACAACCTGCAGTTATTGTAATTCCTTCGAGCATGTCATTGAGGACTGCCCCTTGCTGCTAGCTAAGCTTCAGGAAATATGAGGACCTCAACAAAACACGCAAGTGCAACTGATATATGATGAACCTAGCGGAGCAGACCCTATATTCGTTGTTATCACTCGAGGAGGCGTCGCTACAGGAGAAGATAGAGCATCCCAAGGAAATACTGAAGACGACCACGGAGTCAGGAAAGCTACAGAAAAGACCCCAATGTTCGATGCTAAGAAAGAAATATGGATATTTGAGGAGGCAAGAAAAGAGTTCAAAGGAGATCAAGGGTCTTCATCAAAGAAACAACCAGAAATCAAAGAATATGGCATGCCCCAGGTATTTGATCCATCTACATCGCCAATAGATGGGAAAGAGGTAAGAAAACTCATGGAATTTGTGTGCACTTGTGTTAAGATGATTCAAGATAAAAGTGTTGTACAAGAATTACAAGATTTAATCAAGCAGTATGAGATAGGAACGATAGAGCCCTTACTGAACAGGGCAGT
This sequence comes from Picea sitchensis, assembly GCA_010110895.2. Lineage (NCBI taxonomy): Eukaryota > Viridiplantae > Streptophyta > Pinopsida > Pinales > Pinaceae > Picea > Picea sitchensis. The sequence continues at coordinate 22,476 of SNQJ01S0180371.1, read as the reverse complement.
ACACCAAATTGGCAAGAAGAGAAGAACAAATAAGGAATTACACCTAAATGCTCAAATAGGAGAATATGATATAGACCATGTGGTCCTCGACTTAGGTTCGAAGATCAATGTCATGACGAAGCAAACTTGGGCACTAATGGGAAAACCAAAGTCGATCTATTCCCCTATCAGGCTTAGAATGGATAATCAGCAAGTTGTCAGCCCATTTGGACAACTGGAGCATGTCCCTCTGGACATCGATGGAGTTAGGACCTTTGCATATTTTGAGGTAATTGAAACTGTTGATGATATATGCCCTTACCCTGCATTGCTAGGAATTGATTGGGCCTTCAAAAATTCTACTGTTTTTTATTTAAAGAAAAGACACATGACATTTGAAAGAGTTGGCCTTAGGGTCATTTCACCCTTAGACCCAGATGAGGGTCCACGATATACAAAGCTCATCAAAGAAGAAGACCGTGCATATGAGATGGAAAACATATATAAGCTAACAACTAGACAGCAGGATTATATCAACCCTAATGCCAATGGAAATCTAAGTTGGCAAAGTGACAGCACATGTTCATCAGATTCATAAGAAGCGTTGGAGAACTGGCAGAACCAGATGTATGAACTATCCACAAGAAGATGTGCTCAATTGACCAGAGAAGTTCGTTGGATTGGTACCACAATGAGTAACTTGCCTACCTTTGATGGTCTGAACCCTTTATAAGCCTTCCTCTCAGAGTTTGAAACAAGCATACCAGCACAACAGAGGTTGTTGGCTATGGATGAGGCCCTGAAAGCTACACCAGCAAGATGGTGGGGGACGCACAAAGGAAACATCACAGAATCGGCACAATGTCGAACATTGATGACAGCGCGGTTCTCCGCACAGTAGGAAATTGTGAAGTGAGGTACACCGGTCGAGGTTTCCCAAAGGACCATGTGCAAATCTACGAAGCAGCCTGGAGTGACATTCCTCGAGAAAAATGGGTGCACAGATTCATTACCATGTTGGAGACGATCCCTATCAATTGGTACCTTCAAGCGGAGTTGCGCCTCATCACTTCATATTGGGAAGGTATGATCCATATTTTGTAACCACCTTTTTGTTTGAAAGTGAATTTCCTTCAGTAGATCAAGCACTACAGATTGTGAGGAAGAAACCATTTAAGGAGGCATATAGGCTCCCTTTGGAGCAAGAAGAGGACAAATGGACTGCGCCATTCCAGAAACTACAAGGATGTTACAACATTAATGTCGACGCAGATGACGATCTGAGGAAGGTAAACATTGTTGAGACAGAAGGCCACAGAGATGTGGAAGGACCAGTAGTTGAGTTTCCATTCATTGGACAGCCGATCAAGATAAAGAAAGTTAATGTTGGGAGAGAGGAGATACCAAATCTTGCCAATGTCGGAGATTATTGGGGTGTTGCTACCATTGACAAGATTACAGAGTTATTGCACGAATATTAGGACTTGTTCCCAACCAAGTTCATTGATATGAAGGGAATCAAAGGACCTATGGGTGAGATGAAAATACCTTTGAAACCAGATGTGAATCTAGTCAAGCAAATACCCTACAGATTGAACCCAAAATACAAGGAAAAAGTGAAGATTGAGCTCGAAAGAATGTTAGAAGCAGGGATTATTGAACCTATCGAAGAGTCGGAATGGATCAGCCCTATGGTGATGCAAGACAAGAAGACAAGGGAGATCGGGATCTTTGTAGATCTCAGGAAGCTGAATGATGCTTGTTTGCATGATCCTTTCCCTACACCATTCACAGACAAAGTGTTGAATAACGTGGGAGGCCAGGAAGTATATTCTTTTACAGACGAATTTTCAGGATACCATCAGATCCGCATCACCAAGGAGGACTACCACAAGACCACATTTTCCATAGAATGGGGATCCTACCAATACACAGTGATTCCATTTGGACTGAAGAATTCCCCAACCATCTTCTCTAGGGTGGTGGTTGAAGCGTTCAAAGAATTTTTTCATAAATATTTAGAAGCCTATTTTGATGACTGGATTGTTTTTAGTTTGCTAAAAAATCATATTGAATGTCTAAGACTAATGTTGGACAAATGCAAGCAGTGTCAAATTCCTTTAAATTTGAAGAAGTGCATCTTCTTCTCACCATTTGGAGTATTATTAGGACATATTGTATGCAAGCAGGGATTGTTGGTTGATCCATCAAAAAATGCAATTATAGTCGACTTACCGCCTCCTACTTCAGTCAAACAATTGCGCACTGTGCTAGGACACACTGGCTATTATAGGAAATTTATCAAAGGATATGCTCAGATTTCTGCGCCAATGGAGAAGTTACTAAAGAAAGACTGTCAGTTTGGTTGGACAGATGAATGCCAGCAAATCTTCGACACACTAAAACAAAAGATGGTTACAGCACCCATTCTGGTTTTCCCAGATTGGAGCAAAGACTTCCATGTGCATGTCGATGCGTCTTCTATTGCATTAGGAGAAGTACTGGAATAACCTAGAGAAGGGGCCTTTGACCATCCATTAGAATTTTCTAGCAGAAAGCTATCTGCAACTGAAATCAATTACACTACTACAGAGAGAAAAGGACTAGCCATGGTGTATGCGCTGCAAAAATTCCACCACTACTTATTGGGAGGACACTTTAAAATGTTTACCTATCACTTCGTGCTAAAGTACCTAGTCAACAAGCCAGTGTTGGGGGGACGAATATGCATATGGCTTCTCCTATTTCAAGAATATGATTTTGAGATCATAGTTAAGCCGGGAAGAATGAACAAGGGACCCGACCACCTGTCGAGGTTGGAACATGGCGAAGAACCCACCAGTCTAGAAGATACACTACCGGATGCACAATTTCTCACCATTAGGAAGATGGATGACCACTTCCCAGAAATAGTCTGATTTCTGTCAACAGGAATGGCTCCAAGTGAGTATACAATTCCTCAAAAGAAACATCTAGTGGTGTGCGCTGCAGACTTTTCACTGATAGTTGGTCAGCTATATAAGATGGGACCTTATGAGATACTAAGAAGATGTGTGATGGAAACAGAGCGCCCGTTGATCCTTGTAGAAGCTCATGAAGGCATCGCAGGAGTACATTACGCAGGGAAAGCAATTGCGCAGAAGGTTCTGCAAGCTGGCCTTTGGTGGCCTACGTTACACAGAGATGCTAAAGAGTATGCCAGAGCATGTGATGTATGCCAGAGTTGGAAAACCATCCTGAGGAGATGAGATGCCATTAGCACCACAGATGACCTTACAAGCATTTGAAAAGTGGGCCATTGACTTCGTGGGACCTATAAACCCACAAGGAAATCACACAGGTGCAAGGTACATTATCACTACGACAGAATACCTAACTAGATGGGTTGAAGAAAGAGTAGTCAAGGATTGTAGTGCAACTACAGGTGCACGTTTAATATTTCATGACATAATAACTAGGTTTGGATTCCCTAAGGCCCTTATGAGTGATCAAGGTACACACTTCATCAATAAGATAGTTGAAGCCCTGACTGAAGAATTTGCAGGTCACCATCAGAAGAGTACACCTTACCATCCACAAGCAAATACAACAGTCGAAGTATTCAACAAAATCTTGGAGATAGCATTGACAAAGATTTGCAGTGTGAACAGGGATGACTGAGATTTAAGAGTACGAGCCATACTCTGGGCTTATAGAACCACTTGCAAGAAATTAACAATGCAGACCCCTTTCAAGTTGGTTTATGGTCTCGAAGTTGTTGTCTCGATGGAGTACTTGGTACCAATCTTAAGAATTGTTGCATTTATAGACATGGATGATACTGGCGTTGTTCATGAGAGGCTTGCCCAGTTGGTTGAACTAGAAGAAGTCGGATTTATTGCAGGATTCCATCGGCAAGTTCAGAAGGAAATAGAAAATTCCTATCATGACAGGCACATCAAGAAGAAGGCATTTAAGCAAGGTGATTTAGTATTGGTGTGTGACAGTAAATTTATAATACATCCAGGGAAGTTCAGAATGCATTGGCTTGGACCATATGAGATCGCCTATATCATAGAAGGAGGAGCTGCGCAGCTGAAGACACTGAAGGGAGAATGGAAAGAAGGATTAGTGAATGGGAGTCAGCTGAAGTTGTATTATGACAACCGGCTACCTCGCAGCTCTCAGTAAAAGCAAGGAAGAAAAGGGTCTAGGTACCAGGTGCAGTTGAAACTAGGTACCAGACACAGAAAAGACAGTCTACACAAGAATGGGAAGGAAGCATAAAGAAGAAAACAAAGGTTGCACTGCGCAGTCAAAAGTCAAAGTAAAACGGAAGGGTCAGATCCGAAGTGCCTCGGGACGAATCACAGGTGAGTGTTGGGGGCCTGTTGTCCCTTGGTTATGAAAGGAAGCGAATATCGAGGAAGAAAAGGTCAAACGCGAACTGTGCGGAAGACACAGTGACTGCCACTGGGTCGAAGTAAGTAAAAGAGTAGAAAAGTCAGAGCGAAGTACAGGGAAGCAAGTCATTGGAGGAGGAGATCGAGGATGACAGATCAGCAAGGAATATGGATCGAGGACAACTGAGCAAGCAAAGAAAGCCATCATTGGATGCTTTGGAGCACCGCACGAGAAGGAAGGAAAGACACGCTGGCGAAGCCCTGAAAAGGCAGTTCAAGTTGACCTAGGGTTTTGGTATCTAGGGTTTTGGCACCTAGGTTACAACCTAAGGTTGTCGGTGAGGGATTGTAATGTAAAAATAAAGGTCAAGAGGATCTGGGTGGAGTTAGTAAGTTGGTAGTTGTCAGTACTAGAGTTGGGCATTGATATTTATTGTTGTTGGTTGAGAGGTTATTGTACTATGAGAGAAGGGAGTGTTGAGAGTGAGAGCCTTATGGTATTGTAAGATATTCAGCTGAGTGTGAAGATCAGGTCCTGTAGCTGGGTGAAAAGATCAGGTTCTATAGCTGAGTGCACAGGAAGGAGGGAGACAGAGAGAAGAAGAGAGAAGATATGTTGACTAAGAGAGAAGATCAAAACTATAAGCTTTATCTTAATATATCATAAGCACAGTTCTGTGGACGTAGCCCTAGAGAGAGGGTGAACCACGTATATTTTGTGTCATATGTGTGATTGATGGTTGGATCTCTGTCATTGTTATACTGTTATTTTCATTATTGTGTTAGATCAGATTTATAGTTGCACAGAATAGATCTAGCTGATAAGAGATATATGAATGTTTCCTTGTTGTTGTATCAAGTTCCACTTGATATTCCCCTAGTCGTAGACATCTCTGTCCTGCAACCCCCTTCTTAGCTTCTTTGGGTGAGACTGCATCTTCTTCGCAGGTGTTGTCGAAAGGGCCAGTAGCTAGGGCTTATTGGTGCGCTCTTGGAGTGAACCCTAGATCTGCCCCTGTGCCAACAGTCTTGGATGTATTACGTTCCCTTTTTGTATATAAATTTACTGTGTTTTCTTATCTAAGTTTTCATGCAAAATATGGAATTTATAATTGTTATTATTCTGAGTTGCCCTGTAAGTTTGTCGATATGTTCCCTTCAAAAATTCTGATATCGATGGATGTTATTAACTTGGGGTTATTAAAATATTTAAACATAAATTTAACATTCATCTGGTGAGTAAGGAGAGTTAGATACCGCGACTGTCGATGCTTGGATGGCGTCGGGGATCGGTATTAAAATGAAGATTAATGTGTAGTTTTTCTTTTTGGATTATCATTTTGTAAATTTCCAATGCTGAAATCATATCTGGAGTCGGCGGTCGATGATACCACTTCTCTCCTTGCGCGGCGTTTACTCTTTTCGTTTTCCTGCCGAAGCCGAACGGATTGGTCTTCAGCGATATTCCTGTCAAAGCTTATTCGTAGAAAAGAGAGACTTCCGCTCACCGACGTCGATGAAGATCGGCACTTGGCTATTTTGAACTTCTCAAGCGATTTTCATCACCTATGACCTTTACCGATGCTGAACTTCCTAAGCGTGCTAGGGAAAACTTTAGATTATCGATTCCTTAAGTAGTTGTTAGGTCCCATTTAAATTTATGATGATTCTTTGTTGTGTGTTTGAGTAGACATTAAACAATTTTAACATGAAACATAAAAGATAAGTGCATGCATCAGTTTCATACTGAAGTGAAAATAGACAGTGCAAAGGATCAAGTGGTACCCAAAAAGTAGAAATGGACATAGACTTTTTAGGGTGTGTTGAGTGCTCAACAAATGGCAATTCATTGGGTGAAAGCAGAATCTTTGTTCCTTCTCCAAGGATCGGCTGATACGGAAGCTGATGGAGAATCTTAGTTGGTCTTAAATCGAAACCTCTTAACCTTCACATTTGACATCCTTCGATTGATGCTTTCGGGTCTGCCTGTGGGGTTTTAACCCCTTTCCTCCTTTGTTTCCTTTGACCCTGACTCATGCCCCCTTTTTACAAAGTCTAGCAAAGTATTCATCGGCATGAGGCCTTTAATTACCTATACTCACCTGCTTCGGTGTCGCTCCACTTCCAGCAAGCGTCCATAGCCCCGGAGGAGTCACCTCAACATCAAAGACCTTGCTCTGCTACCAGCGAGCATTTATAGCCCCAGCGGAAATATCTGCATACCCTCTCCTACTGTTCACTATTTTGATAATATCACTTTTATTTCAGCATGATGCACTGAGTGAGTGGGAGAGGAGGATGTCTCTTTATTTGCAAGGTGAGAGATTTAAGGTGCATGCTTCGCTAGCTCCGTCTTCTGGGTCCATGTAGTCCTTTCCATCTTTCCTTATTTCCCTTGAGGTCTTACCAAGCCACAAGATAGACATTTCTGACAGTTCTCCGAAGTTGTTCATTTGCTCAGGTTGGACAGAGGATTCCTTGAAGTAACCACAAGGTTTCCAGTGCTTCTAGTGTTTGTAAGTGACCGATGAGTTAGAAACAAGGTTTGCTACTTTGTGTGATCTTAAGACCAACCATCATTTTGCCGAACATACCTTCAAAAGCACAGAAAAATAGAAAGAAAAGAAACAACAAAAGAAGTATTGCGCAATCATGAAGATACTCACAAAGAACATGAAACACACATATTTATTGTTTTATTCATTTTCAGTTTAGTTCTTTTTTAATTTTTTATTTTTATTTTTTGATTATTGGGAGTATTGTCTTAGGGCTTGGCCATTTACTGGGAGGGCATCAGGTTCCCCCCTCAAATTTTGCAACTGATAAGTGCCTGCCCCGACCTTCTTAGCCACCAAGAAATCTCTAAGCAATAGATTCTGAAACTTAGAATGTTTCCCTTTTGGTTCATTTGCTCTATTCCACTTCAGAACTAAGTCTCCTACTTCGAAGTTCTTCCCTTTAGCCTTATGCTTATCGAACCATCTTTTCACTATCTATTAGTGAGCTCGGAATTTGGACTTAGCCCTTTCTCTCTCTTCTTCCAGCATGAGCAGAGTGTTAATTTGTTGTTGCATGGTCGATGAGGGTTCTTCGTTGGAATCTTGTTCCAGCTAAAGAGACGGAAGATAGAGTCCATTTGGGAGGATAGCTTCTTGCCCATAGACCAAAAAGTATTGGTAATTTCCTATAGCTTCTTTGGGTGTGACCCTATCATCCCATAGAGCATTATGGAGTAGATTATGCCAGTCTCTCTGGTTATCTGTAACCGTCTTCTTTAATATACTTACTAGGTTTTTATTAGTTGATTCTGCCACACTGTTTCCCTAGGGATAATAATTCGTAGAGTACTTGATTATGACTCCTTTGTCCAGAGAAAACTCTGTCAATAGGGTGGAAGAAAAGTAAGTTGTGTTATCAAAGACCAGAACATAAGGGACACGAAACCTTGTGATCAGTTGTTTTTCTATGAATTGGATTACTATCTTCTCATTTACATGAGTCTGAGGAATGGCCTCTGCCCATTTCTTGAAATAGTCAGTGGCAGTAAGAATGTACTTGCACAGTTTTGAGGAGCTAGGTGTGATTTCTCCTATGATATCCAACCCCCACTATTCAAAATGCCTAGAGACAGTCATAGGTTGGAGTGGGACTATTACTCTTTTCTCCTTTCTAGTGCTTATTTGAAAAGTCTTACAGTTTCTAGCGTAAGTATGAGCGTCCTTGAACAAGGTGGGCCAATAATAGTCGGCTCTTAGAATCTTATGAGCGGTGGTGTTTCCTGCAAAATGTCCCCCGGTGGGGCCATCATGGATTTCTTTCAGTACTTTGTCTGCATTTTCTCGTTCGAGACATCTTAATAGTACCCCATCATAATTGATCTGGAAGAGCACTGAATTTATAAGGAGGTATTGTGCAAATTTTAATCTGAGGGCTCTCCTTTACCTAGGGTTGAGGTTTTCGGGACAAGTCCAGTGATGTAGAAGATAAGTTAAATCCTTATACCAGGAGTCTTGTCATGGGGTGATGTATTCTACTTCACCACACCATAGTGCCATTTCGTTCTCCCATCTGAAATCTGCATTTACTTGATCATGGGCTTCGTTTGCAAGTTTGCATAACCCTTGTCCTTTTACTAGTTTGGCAGGTTTTATATCTAGCCAAAATTCCTGAACTACTGCCATCCAGTTCCCTCTTCTTTCCCCCGTTTCTTGTTGGGTAAACAAGATCGGAATATCGGGTGCATCACAATCACTTTAGTGTGATTCTTGAGGATGTAAGACCTGAAATGCTTTACTGCCTTATAAACCACGTAGGCCTATTTTTCTATAGTAGGACAACTGAGCTCATCTCCTTGAAGATTAGTACTCATAAATGACACTAGGGCTTTGTTTTTGTCATCATCTTTCTTAGTCAAAACTATAGCTAAAGACTAGTCGGAGGTGAAAGTATAAAGGGAAAAGTCTCTATTGAAATCGAGACTTTGCAACACAAGGGCCCGGGATATGGCAACTTTGATATTGTTGAAGGTGTCTTTTCGCTCATCATCCCACTTAAATTTGGCATCCTTGTGAATCATATTTTGTAACGGTTTTATGATTTATGCGAAGTTGGGAGTGAACTTCCTCACAAAATTGACTTGCCCGAAAAAGGACTGCATAGCTTTCTTGTTATGGGGTAATGGAAGTTAAGATATGGAATTAATCCTTTCTGGGTCTATGTGAATCCTTGCTTGAGATATAATGTGACCTAACATTTTACCTTCCTCGACACCGAAGATAGTTTTCTTAGGGTTTAAGGATATACTGTATTTGCTACACCTCTCGAAAATCTCAGTTAAGTGTTGGATGTGCTCTTCTCTATTCTTTGAATACACTGTTACGTCATCTAGATACACTACCACACATTTATTGATTAGTCCCCAGAAATCTACATCCATGGCCCTTTGGAAGGTCGCTCATGTGTTAATCAACCCGAAAGGCATGCGCTTATAAGCGAAGGTTGCCCATTTGGTTCGGAAGGTAATTTTTAAACGATCTTCCTCTGAAACCAGTACTTGGTTGTAACTTGAGAAACCATCTAGCAGAGAGAAGATCTCTGAGCCAAACCTGGTCTCCAAGAGTTGTTCCATCGGTGAGACTAGGTAATTGTCTTTTTCTGAACCTCTGTTGAGGTTCCTAAAATCTACGCATAGGCAAATATCTCCTGATTTTTTCCTCACCGAAACAAGACTCGCTACCCATGCAGAATGCCTAACTTGGAAAATGATCTTGGCATCTAAAATCTTCTTTAATTCTTGATACATGAGAGGTTCCAGGGATGGGTGATACTTTCGGAGCTTCTGTTGGAAAGGTTTCACTTCGGGTTTTAACTGGATGGTGTGTTGAATGATGCGGGTATCATACGTTTTAAAATCCCTATAGGACCACACGAAGACACCCTGGTATTATCTGAATAATTTGAGCCAATATTTCCTCTCTTCCTTAGATATATTCTTGTCGAGATTCACATTCTTTGGGTTCTTTGGGGTCCCAAGATTTATAGTTTCATGCAGGGGACAAGAGCTACCAGTCTTTGCATTTTTAGGTCCCCTAAATCACTCTTTCAGATCAAACAGATTTTCTAGATTAGCTATCCCTTTCGGGATTGTGTGATCCTTTGATTTATCCATAGGTTGTCATGTCCGAGGATCGGTTTCTGTTGATAGCTCTTGGAATTCTTAATCATCAATAGTGAGATCTTTGAAATTATCTTGGTTGGTTAAGAAGTTTATGATCTGTTCATCTCCTTCGAAGGATTTTCAATTGGAAATGTTATTAGGTACCGACGGTTTGTCGAGAAGCTCCATAGTGAATCGGGAGGCTTCATAGTCCTCTAAAGGTGACAACCTGGAAGGGGTTGTGGACAAGGAGTGAGCAAGAATATATTTTGCTATGGGAATCGTTATGATATTGAAAGCTTCAAAGTGCTCTATTAACCTATGCACCTCTTGTTGATAGTTCTTCAGGTGAGGAGAATTACAATGTATAGTATTCCTTACTTGTCTAACAATAATTTCAGAGTCTTCGAAAACCTTCAATTCTTTGACATTCAGATCTATGGCTTTCTTTAATCTTTGTACCAGAGCTTCATATTCAGCAGTGTTGTTGGTACATTTGAATTCTAGTCTACAGGACAAAAAATGATGTTTACCTTTAGGGTCGATGAGGATGCACCCTACTCTTGACCCTTCTTGTGATTTAGATCCATCAAAATAGAGGGTCCAAATTTGTGAACGACAATCACTCCTTTCTTTTCCCTTATTAGTTTCTTTCTCCCCGACCTCTTGTTTCACAAGATCTAGCATAGGGTTTTGACAGAAGAGGGTGTTTCCCGTCGATATCGGTGATTTCTCTTGAAAACCTATTTCAGATTTTTGGGTAAGGGGAACATCGGACAAGGTAGGAGCAAAGTTCTCGAAGTAGGAGTCACAAGAATAATTGCCCAGTATGGGGAAATATGTGGATGAGGGTTCGTTTGGGGTTTCTAGATCAGTGACCATATGTTTCAGATATCTCTCCCTATCAATTTTGATCATGTTCTTGCATCCCTTCAGTGGAAGCCAAAGGTGTGCCCAGTCTGTACTGAAGTACCCGTTTAGATTTTCAAACCAATGTCGACTCAGTAATAGCCCATATGCCTCTGGGATATCTACTACAATGATATCAATCACTTACACGAATGTGGGGTGTGTTAATATTCTGATCATCACATCTTTGAGTTCTCCTATGACCTTGACCTGGTCATGTCTAGTTGTATGACATGCTTATCACTTTTGAGAGGTATGGCATTTAATTTTTTGCAAATAGACAAGGGCATAACGTTGGAAGACGCTCCAGAATCTACCAAACAGTTATGAAGGTTTCTATTGAAGATTTCGAACGTTAAGAGGAACGGTGGGACAAAAGTCTTTTCCTTTCTATCTCTCGAATAGGTGTTCACAGTTGGTTTTCCCACCAGATCTGTGGGAGATAGATTTCTTTCTGGACCATTACTCGTCGTCAGTTTTTCTACTAAATTCAAAGCTTGTAAAATAAAATCCTTCTGCTGAGGAATCCTGCATATGTCCATAACTGATATATTTGCTTTTAGCTTCTTCAAATCTACGACTACGTTGTAATCTAGTTTGGGTGATTCCTGGGTATGAATGTGTTATCACTCCAAGAAATTACTCCCTGACTGTAAGGGGTGTAAGCTTGGTAACTTGAGTAGATCAATAATGTAGACGAAAAAAGGATCAAATCGGATGACAAAACAAACTCACATACATTTAGAAATACATAAATCCACTCGAAAGACCAAGGCTTTCAACTAAGTTGCTCAGAAGGTTTTAATCAATGTGTGGGAAAATGGAGAAGACTCATTATGCTAAGAGAAATACCTATACAATAGCATATGTGAATGGCCAGTAATGATAGGTAAAATAATATTCATACCAATAGAAACATATATAAGATTTTATATAATATATGTCCAGACATAACAGGTAAATACTTGCAGCTCTAGCTTATGAATGCACAGATAGGATGACAGTTATCAGGCATTAAGACAAACATGAGAGGCAATGTATATAAGTTTAATATACCAATGAAGAGATGGGTTGACATCCTTCTATCATTGAATATATATAAACATGGAAAGAAAGAATATGAAAAACTAAACAACACAATGAAAGAACCTCGATGTCAAGATGTATTCATTAATATCTCCAAAAGATGAAATAGAGTTACAAATCTTCAAGGATCGAACCACGGTCCTCAGACTGTTTTTTCCTCCTCTTACAATATGAAATCAACAGGATTATATAGCCTTTGAAAACTTAGTTGACATCCTCAAAATATGGATCTAATAACCACTTCTTCTATCTTTAGTTTGTGGAGGATATCTATTACAAATTCGAATTTGTGATGTGGCAAGGAAAACAGAGTTTTAGAATTTCTGGAAATATGCTTCTCCAAGATTCACCTATATCTTACAAATCAAAATAAATCTTGGAAATATAAGAGAGGTTATTGAAGAGAATCATGTTCTTGCGAAAAACCTCCTTTAGTTTCCAAAAAACCTTCTCCAGATCATCAGAATTTGTCTCCAAAGGAAGTGACTAAAACAGGAAAACAGAGTATTTAATTCATGGACATATGGTGCTCAAAGATTGACCTATATCTTATGAAAAAACGATTTTGGAAAACTGAGAGGTCTTCTCAAATATGAGCCCATTCTTATGAAATACCTCCTTCAGTTTCTAAATATATGCTTCCATAACATCAGAATTTGTCCCCAAAGAAAGTGACTAAAATAGGAAAAACGCAGATTTCCATAATTTAGCCATATCCCTACATTCTAGGATTTGATCCCTAGAATGTTTCCATTGATGAAAATGAAGTTCCACATGCCTCCATGGATGATATTTGATGAGATATATAAGGAAGAGTCATCATCATCCCCTAAAAATACTCAAGCCAATTCGAATTTTGACCTTTTGACCAAAATTTATGAATTATGGAAAATTCTACACTTTCCGCGGCTTAAAGCACCCTGCACCTGCCTTCTTAGCTACCGAAAGTGAGACCTTTCGACAGCTTACAGCATATAAAAATTTGACCCTTAGCTGTCGAAAGATAATTTCTTAGGATTTTTTCCTCATGACTTTAAACCAAATATTCCTTGAAGAGACCACTTATTTCTTGAAAAGAAAAGTATAAAACTCATCTTAAAGACACTTAAACTAGAAAAAAATCTTTCATCTAATGACAATCCCATCACCTAATGATTTGAAATTGGAAAATTTATTTTAGGAGATAGCATCTGGCTCCAACTGGGATGGAGACCTTCCTGCGAGGTTTCCAAGAACCACAGATCTAATGTCTTTCCTTGAAAAATTAAAAATCCATAACTTAGACTCTAGTGTTCCATTGGGCATGGAGTTGGTATTCCATTGGGCATGGAGTCAACCATATCACCTCTTTCTGAAAATATTTCATGACTTGTATGTTTATTAAGGTTGGTTGTCATTGATGTCAACCCTTGAAAAAAACCTCGTAGCACAAACGTTTAGGTAATGGACCCAATATTGTTTGATGTAAATATGACTCATTATTTTTTTGTCATTGTTGATAAGAATTAAATATGGATGAACTCCAAAGTGGTCCCCTTATGGTGAAAGCCCTCACTGGA
>SNQJ01S0180370.1:0-19407 GCA_010110895.2 Picea sitchensis | reverse complement strand
AAATATTAACTACCTTTGCCTCAGTCATGGGGTTAAGCTGGAGGTAAGTGTCCATGTTCTGCACCCAAGCGCTAGCTGAATTCTTAGCTGACCCATCAAAGGAGGGAATAGTCAATATGCCCACCCTGCACATAAGATCATAGTTTTGTTGGTACTCCATTGTTTTGTTCCACTCTCATTGTTTGTTTTTATATTTATCATTGTAGTATTCTTGTAAAGAAAATCCTTCCTGGAAATCCTCCGATGTAGCTAGATACTCCTCGTAGCACTTGAGGGGATCACTATCCTGGTCTTGTTGTTCTGGCACTTCTGTTTGCTGCTCCTTAAGAAATTGTGGCAATGATGGCCTTGGTATTTTACTATTGCCTATCAATGAGCTGCTCTGTATTAGAATATGAGTGTTGTTATCCTCCATATGGGCCCTACTACCTTGTTGGTTTCCCCCTGACTGGTTCCCATTGTATCCCCCATGGATTTGAATGAGTTGTGTTAGAAGTTGTGTTGTCTTTAGGTGGCTTGCATTCATTTGTTGTTGTCTTGTGGCTATAGACTCCAACAATTGTTGGATTCTGTCTTCACCATGGTCCCCCATACCTCCTTCTGGTTTTGATTTTGATGGGTTTTCTTTTGACTTCCTCTCTGGTGATTTGCTAGAGTGTTTCCGTCCACTCCCTTTCTTTCTTGGAATTACAGGCTAGCATAATCACTAGCTCTGATACCACTATAATGTTCCCAACTTGGTTGGGTGGAAAGTTCACACTATTACGCCAAATTATTATGCTACTAACCCTTTTTAAATAGATTACTTAATGAGGAATATTGTCAAACAAATAACAAACATTCATTAGACAAAATTTAGAGCAGATAACCATGACATCTTATTATGGATGGAAAAATTCCAGAATCAATACAATGAAAACTAATGGTTGTAATAACAGCTACAAAATGCTACTAAGCACACAATATACTGGTTGCTAGGAAGCTACACAATCTATAGAAACCACACAAGAAACCTAGTATGGTGCTAATCAATGAAGCCAAGGCTCTCCAAGCCTTCTACTGCTCTTCTCTACTGAAGTCTATCCTATAGGTGACCCTCCGAATCTTTTGCATGATCTTCTTGGGCCCGATCTATTGCAAACCCCAATCTACATGGGTCCTCACACGATGCCTGCTAGGTGACTCACGCGACGACCCTTATTCAACCCGCAAGGATGCTTCTGCTTAGGGTTACACAAAACCCTATGAATGTCGGTGACTCTAATGATTGAAATCCTCCTGAAACTTGCTGCAAATGCCACACGTCGACTAATATGCTTCAATACCCTCCAGAAATGAATCAAGCACTAGGAATAACTCTATGAGGACTCTAGATGAATCCCTCTCTTTGTCTAGCTAGCTTAGGGTGGTTACTGCACCACCAAAACTAAACTTGCAATGGAAGGGTTTTGACCAAAACCCCAACGAAAACTCTGGCTACAAGAGAACTCAATAAGGTCAATTCATAATGCCAAGGAGGTAGGCTACCCCTCTATTTATTCTTCTTCCGATTCTTCTAGATATTTCTTCTTTTGATCAAATCAAACCCTTAATTCCCCTTCAATAAAATATAATTATTTATTTTATTTAATATCTCTTTAGGNAATTCATAATGCCAAGGAGGTAGGCTACCCCTCTATTTATTCTTCTTCCGATTCTTCTAGATATTTCTTCTTTTGATCAAATCAAACCCTTAATTCCCCTTCAATAAAATATAATTATTTATTTTATTTAATATCTCTTTAGGGTTTGATGCCTCGACTCCCCTTTTCTTTGTTGACTATAGCCTATGGAAGTCGTATAGGCTAATGAGTCATCAATTGGTGGGGGAAAATATAGATTTTGTCCAATTTCAATGCACATTAGAATGGTCGATGCCTTACTTTCACTGCATTATTAATACTAGTCTCCAGTCCATAGATAAAGGGGATCTTATGTTGATTAGAGATGTGAAAAAAACATCCCACCTCACTCTCTCTAGGGTTCTTGTTAGAAGCCCCATCAAAAAAACCATAAGGCCTAGACTCGTCCACCTCCAAATCACCTATTACTCTTTGTTTTCCCTATTTATGACTTCTCTCAAATGCATCATAAGCTCTTTGATTTTTTAAAGGTCATGGAAAGGGATATAATACAATCCCAAATCAGAGCATGAATCCTAGATACCCATATGACCCATATTACAAAGAGAGGAAGTTGAGAATCTTTCCTTACCTCGTTGTCATCCAACCAAGGGTTGAGCCCCTCCTCCACTATACTACCTTCCCATAATCCTTTGTCTCAAGTTAGTCCTTTGATTGTTGTTTATACTTCTAAAGTAAAGTGATGTTTCATAAAAACATGTAGAACACTTTTTGAGTTCTTCCCACACAAAATACATATTCCTAGTCCTTGTCACAACCTATTTTGTAGGTTGTCCCAAGTCAACACCTTAAAGTCAAGAGTAAGTCATAAAATATCTTGGACTTCGAGAGAGCTTGAAGTTCCAAATTATGTTTCACTTCTTGTTTTCTAATACATCCCCTTGACCTAAAAAAGCTACTTAATATTCCTTATTGGTTGAGTATATGTCATCCTATCTTGTTTGTTGCCCAAACTAAACTACTAGATTATGCTTTTAGCGTGGTAAATGCCATTTTCCATTTTTGTATGCATGATTCCCATGATTCTTCCATTTCATTTTGAAACCCTAATCGATATACTCTTTTCAATTTAGAGACCCACTCGTTTGCCTTGTTTTTATATACATGTCTATAAGAAATAAGCAATTTTAGAAGTGTAAGTTGTTTATGAACTCCTTTGACAATGTCAAAACCTTCATATGGGCCTACCCATGGTTCAATACCCAACCTCTCCCACTGACCATTACCAACCAACCAAGCCAAGTGATTTCCAATGAGATGGTATGACCCCACCATAGCACACCAACTAATTGAACCACCTGTAGTAGATTTCCTTGAAACCTAATCCACTCTTGAATGCTAAGAGGTGCCACATACTTCTACTTCACGACAAACTACCATAAACCTTTAGAAGTGATCATTATCCATATCCCCTTGGTAGCCAAGGAATTTGAAAATATATTGAAGCCTTTTAAACACCATCCACCTTCTCTCTTTGGTTTTGAAATACTTTCCCATTTGACTAGAGTATTTTCTTGGTTTTTACTCTTATGAGCTCACAAGTACCCATAGTGATGCTTTCTTACCTTGTTTAAAACACCATTTGGAATGGTATAAAGGGACATCCAAAAGACAAGTGTGACCTCTACCACACTTTTGAGTAAAGTTAGCCTTCCCCCCCCATAGATATCTACCTATTGCACAAAAAATTAATTATTTTCTCAATTTTTTCATAAATGCATAACCAATTATTTAATTCATAGTCATTAGCTTCCAATTTATAACCAAGCCATGTCATACTATCATCAAAATATTAGAATTGGAAGGAGAGGATTTATTTAATTCATTTTGCTACCAAAACCTCCAATGTATGGAAAGACATAATTGATTTATTTTGGTTGGTCATCATACTTGTAGTTGTGCTCTATATGTCTAGTTCTCCAAGTTTTATCCTTTGCCTCCCTAAAAGGACCATTGATAAATAATAATATTTCATCTATGTTAAGTCCTCTTGCAATTTGAATACCCTTGAATGGTCCCTTAGCCTTTGTACCATTCTTGATATTGCTCAAACCATTAGCTACTAGAAGAAAAAGTAGAGGAGATAAGGGGAAACCTTGCCTTAGTCCTTTGTGTGGATGAAAGAACTGCGATGCAACACCATTAGTAAGAATACCATATGAGACAAAATTATAACAACCCTTTATCCAATTTACAATGTTTATATCGAGTCCTATATGAATCATTTATAGCCTTAGAAAGGTACACTTGACCCTATAAATAGCGAGTAACTAGCCTTGGACATGTATAGATTTTATGTTTAATGGAATAGAGTCCTATTGGGATACTCCAATGACGTCGTATATTTGTCTTCCTTCCAATAATCCAAAATGCTTTTCAAATATGACCTTAGATAGGATGGGCTTGAGTCTTCACAATGACCTTGGCTATAGTTTTATACAAAAAATTACTTCGAGAGATGTTCCTAAACAAGTCACAAGTCAAGGGGTGATATTCTTTGGGAATGGTAGCAATGAAGGCTAAGTTTATTGGCCGTACAATCTTTCCATCCCTTCTAGATTCTCCACTACCTCCAACAAGTCCTTCCCTAAAACATCGTAAAATCTCTTATAAAACGCAATTGACCATCCATATGATCTAGGGTCTCTATCCTTTTGGAAATATTCAACACCTCTTTCAATTATTACAATAGGAAGCATAAATTATAGAGTGCACAAACTCTAAAGTAGAAAACCTAACTCTAGGATCCAAGGTCACGAAAGGAATTTGGGACTCGAAGAACTTATTTAAAATGTTAACTTCCCAGGGCCATTACTTTTGCATTTGAACAATAATTGGGGAGCTCTTTGTCCCATTGAAAAGCAATGAAATATATAATTAGCATGTGAGGTCCAAACTATTCGAAGCCAAGAATTCAAAGGATTTATGTCCACACCCAAAAAAAATTACGTTTAGGTCCCAAAAAGTGCATTAAAAGTCCAATTCAAAAACTACCTAAAATTAGAACCATTTTTGTCATGGCCAAAATGACCACATGGATCAATCCTCTCCCTTAAGTAGAAATGGTATATATTGCTTCAAATTCCTATACCATAAAGGGGCATTTCTGGTGGATTCGGTTACTAGTCAATCACTCACCCCAGTGAAGATGTTGCCCTACTTCGACATCCTAAAAGAGTTGCATATTTTTTCCCATGTTTTCTCTTCAACTTGGTATCCATGATACAATCCGTTATATATTCGTTATTATAATTGGGGTTGAGACATGTAGTGTCCAAGTTCTTTGCAACCTCCAAGGTGTCCAACATAGCTAAAATGTATAGCTGAAGCAACTCCACATTAAAGACAAGGTGTAAGACAAGGAAGTGTAGAATATTTAATTTGAAAGCATTCTCACCCTCAACCTCAAGTGACATGTTAAGGATAATATTAGAGTGGTGTGAATTGCTTGTGTGAGCTTTGAGTTTCTCTTTCTGAAAATGCAATAATACCTTGTATCTAACCTCAATTTCTGTGGAACCTAATGTTAATAATTTAACTACTTATTCTTGGTCTTTCCTTTTTGCAAAATATCGTGATCTTATTGTTGCATGTGTTGAATCCATTCAACAAATTTAGCTACTACATCTACCCTATTCTAAGCATGGGAGGCCTCTTCCTATGGTGATGCAATGGGAAAATATACATAAATGGGGGCCAATGATTGGAACCATGTGCATGCTTGAAAAGAGCAATGGATGATAACACTATGAAGAGTTTTGTTGTAGCTATGTTGAACATAATGAAGGGATTAATCCCATGTACATAGATTCTTGGAATTGTGCATGTCGATCATATGTACAATCATCATGTTGACTACCTCTATTTAGCCATTGACATGGATCGAATGTAAGGGATTTGAATTGGTAAGCTTGGTTTCCATCACAAACCAGAAGTTGGACCATAGGATACTTAGGAACCTATTGTCCCTATTACAAAAGATGGCCTTTGGAAATTAAAAATGAACCCAAACATGTTGAAAGAAGAACTTTCTAGTGAACTTGCTAGTGGCTTCTACTATGACACTCTTTTGTTAGGGTGCCAAAATTGTAATATTACAAAATCAATAAACAACCACAAAAACACAATCATCAACATACTTGGTTGAGGGAATATCTGATATAAAATCCATGGAGGATAACTCCCAAGGCTTATTTATAGTCGAAAAAGAAGTGTAAGAGATTTGGTGAGTAGAAGTGTTTTACAAGGACTACCACAGTCCTCTCCAATCTAAGTGCCCTACCACTAAACTATAGTGCACATCCTATATCATCTTCTTGTGCTCACTTGAAGGAACACAAAGATGGACCATATGGCACAAAAGTCTATTGCATAACAATGTTTGTTATATAGACACAAAATTATGATCCTAACAAATAGTTGGGGCCACTTTGATGTCATGTATGTAGGAGTAACTACAAGGAAAACACCAATCAATGGAGCCTTTTGTGGAGCAACTGACCCCTTCTCTATTTTTAATGGAGTTGTCTAATGGAGGCAATTGGCTAGAGACAAAAAAATCATTGTCTATGCACCAAATAGATTTAACAACACTAGTGCGTAACCATAACACACACATTGCACTTGGGCTATAATTTAAAAAAAAAATTCCTCTTGATGCACCAAACAGATGTAACTACACATGTGTGTAGCCCTACCATGCACACTGTGGTAGGTTAAAATATTTTATAAAAGAATATCAATTATTTTTAAAAATTTCTTGTTAGTGCATCATATAGATTGAATCACATTGATGCATAACCCTACCATGCACAACAAAGTAGCTTAAACTATTTTATAACACAATATTAGCAATTTCTTCAAATAAATATTTAAGGTGCATTAGACATATTTAGCCACAATGGTGTGTAAGATTATCATGTGCACATATGTAGGTTAAAAATATTTAAAAAAAACAAGCAATACACTCTATACCTATACATGCACTAGTGCCTCAAGATATAATGTGCATGGTAGTAGGATAAAAAATAAATATCAAATCCAATTTTCATTTAGTGCATCACACTAATACAAGCATCAATGCTCCTTAACCCCCTAAAATTTCCATGTTTTTTTGGTGCTATCAAATTACTATATTTTAAAAAAATGCTCCTTAACCCCCTAAAATTTCCATGGTTTTTTTGGTGATATCAAATTACCATATTTTCCAATTCCTTTACTTTCATGGTAGATTTGTATTCATTTTGGAATTTTGTAAATGGTAGCAAATTTTCATTTTTTCTCTATACGAAATCCTACCTTATGGGTGGAGAAGAGACCAATTAAATTGATCATTATCCCTTAATTTACCATTGTAGTTTTTAAAATATTAAAATGGCTTTTAGCTTGATCATTTTTTCAAATTTTCGATTGGTGCGGCCTTGGGTTTTGGTTTGCACCAATAGTCAATGTCTATACCGACCACACTAGTAGGCGATGCTCCAATTCATTATAAGCTCACTAGAGAGATAAATATTAAACACGTGAGAATCTCTGGCGCTCTCATGTATGTTGATGAATTTACAAATGCACTAGGAGTAGTGCTCCCTATAAGATTGGGTGTACCGCACATCCTTGGTTGCCTATACAAGTTGTATTGGTTTGTGGTGCTTCTAGGCATTATTAGCACATCACATAGTTATAAACACATTTGTGAATTCTTTGCACTCTTTGGTGTGCTAATGAATGTGCATATGCACCTGGAGTGGTGCCCCCTGTAATGGTACACCATACATCCTTGGTAACAACACTAAGGGATGTTTGTGCTTTCTATCATTTGTAGAACACAATAGCCATTGATGTGCGCAAAAATATTGTGGCATGCTGTATATGATGCATTTACGTAAACATGGTGCACTAATATTTAAATTGCATGTATAACCACTAATATTTTAAAAACTTATCAAAATAATCAATGTGTGATCTATTGGTAAGAGAATCATTATTGATGCATTATTATAAACGGTGAAGACCATAGGTTTTGGTGCACTTATGAAAGTTTAGTGTACCAACAATGACGAGCTTACTGGAAATGGGCACACGTGTTAGGTTTACACATGTTTTATGCAAAAAACAATTGTTCAATATTTAATGAATATTACAAATCGTAATTGGGTATAGATTGTTTATTTTCTAGATATATTTGCTTAATGAGAATTGTGTAAAGAGGGATAACCATAACAGTAATAGGTCAAACTATATGCCTTCTTTTGTACATGGAAGGTCAGAGGGAGGTTTTATCCCCATTTTGTGGGATAAATAAGGATATCATGTCTCGAGGCCCTTAGGTTGCAGATATGGAGTGCCGAGAGATTACATGACCAACAATGTCCACTTGCACATACGGAAGCCCACTCTATCACCACATTCTGATCCATTGTTAGTACATCCACCACACCAGTGAGCTTCTGAAGGGGAGATGCGTCTTTCTCCATGCGAAAGTCAGGTATTGTGGCAAGTAATCACCCTAATATTTAAGGCATTTAAACATGTTGTATTTCAACTAGTTTTGATTATAGAGCGCATGCTTGGACCTTATGCTTTTGTCCTTGTTTCACCTTGGTGAGTGTCATAGATTTCCTAGTAAGTGGTCAGCCTTTGGGAAGGTTTGTGACTGGGGGTCCCTTGAGGGGTTATCGTACCATTCATGACCATGCTTACCACTTTCTGCTCATTATGTTCACATCACATTGCCCTCTTCTAGGCCCTTTGACTTTAGTGACCCAAGAAGGGAACATACCTCATTTAGTGGGAAGAAGGGGATCAAGGCACAGAGGGATTATTGTCGGCTGAAAAGATGAAAGCCTAAATATAGACCTTCCAGATGCTTTGCCCAGTGATCCCCGAGAAAACAATGAAATGCTTCTCTATAATAAATGGGGGACCTACCAAAATAAGTGATAGTGAATGCTTAAGGGGTCAGTAGGAGGATGAGAGGTCTCATCATGAGTCGGTCTATCATGATCATGAGTATTTAGCGGTATGACATTGCCACCATCTGGTCACCAAGCTAGGGTAGTGGCATGGCTCTCAGCTACACAACTAAGAGAAAGGGGGTCTTATCACGAGTCAACCTTCTCATTATCGCAAGGCATTTGTGAATGACACTGTCATTATATGGACATGACACTGGGACAATGGCCTTCAACTCTTTCCTTAAAACATGAAAGAAATAAAGAATGGTAAGAAGATGGGCTTGGAAAAAGTGCATTGCAAACGAAGGTGCCACACACCATCTACAAAGGCACCCATAAATGAGATAATACGAGTCCTTGTATGTCATGAAACTCAGTGACCTATGAAGTCTAAACACATTCCACCTCATCATCCACTACATAACCTTGAAAGACCATCCTTGGGAGCATCCCATACTTGAGGTCTTTGGTATACCTAATAGGACTCCTATGACACCCCTCCCATAATTAGACTTGGTCAATTGTATAGGTTTTTGAGCATTTGTTTAATTTGATGAGCTAGTTTTGATGCACATGTTTAGGTGCCTTTCTTATTAGATGTGGTTTACACTTGTCATGATATCTTTGACGTGAGATATTTAGAGGGCGCACCCTTTTTGTTTTGTAGGTTCTTGCTTGGTGGTCAATTTTGGGAGAACAAACCTAGCTTGGGATTTCATGGAGTAGAATCCCACATGATGGATGCCTAGGTCCCGCATGCCGAATGATAGAGACATGCCTTTGGAGGCCTATAAGACATCACAATGGAAATAACATGGCCTCTACTACCCAAACGACTTGCCCAGGAGAGGTAAAACGTCACCTCCTTGAGGGTTGATGTCATGAAGGGGCTAGGGTTTGGTGGTGATGGAGTTGCACATTGACATTTTCCATATTTTCACCAGATGAGGCATGGAGAAGGCTTGACACATGAAGAATAGGCTCAAGGGGCCCCAATGACTTCCACATCTTCTCCAATGACTTCCTCAAGTGCCAGAACGTCCCCTAAAGGGGTGACATCATCTTACTTTAGGGTTTATTTTGTGCAAAAGTACATTTTAAGATCAATTGTTTAATATGATTTGTGTAAAGGGGTGATATTAGGGTTGTTGACCCCTATATTGTGTTTTACCCTAAAATTATGTGGACAAACTATATGTTAGACATTTTGTATAAATAGAGATCATGTGAATCTCATTTCATAACATAACTCTCCCAGTGTGAGAAGTATTTGGCTGAAATTTTCGCTACTCTTGGTGATTATGGTGTTTCTCTCCTGTGAAATGTCTTTTGGTGAATGGATGAGGAGGAGTGATGTGCACCCCTAAAGGCTTGCTCTCTTGACTCTTGGGTGAATTTTGCATGATAAACTAGGGTTTGATATCTCATTTCTTGGATTAGGTAAGGAAAAATATGCACATACTATTTCTTTCTTGCTTATTTTTTGTTGTGGTTGGTGGAAACCCTAGGGAGGAGTATGTTGGATACACCCTTCATCTTTGCTTCATTTTTTTGTTAAGGTTATAAGTCTTTTCTTGAGTAAGGGTTGCTAGGAGGAATACGAGTGCGTATACCCTCCTAGATTTACCCTAAGTTGGTTGGCATACCCTAGGGAGTAAGAGGATTTACACCCCTAGGGTTGTTGTTGATCTAACTTGTGCTTTAAAGACCCCATTCACCCAATTTTAAAGGCACTAATCTGAATATGTTTGCATTAGAGAAATAAAATAGTACATTGGGAAACATTATTTTTTGTCATATTAAATTTTTGTAATCTAGGTTTTGTTTCTCGTGCCTAGAGCACTTTTAAGCCACCAGGGCATCCCCTCTAAAGGGGTATTGCTTGCTGTTGTTACAAACATTCAGCTTCAGCCATTAGAGCTGCAGAAAACCTAATCTAATTTCTTCAACAACTCTTAAATAAACCACTGAAAATTGCTTAAAGTTTGTACACCTAAACTACTAAGCTTGCCACACTTTTGGGCAAACTTTGGGGGAGTTTTAGTGGCTGATCTTCTTTCTGTAATAAATTGTTTGTTACAGCCATAAGGCTGATTTATATTGCTGTAGAAAGTGTTTACAAAAACCTTACCTTTTTATGCTAGTATCTTGGTCTTTAAATCTTGAGTTTCACTAGTGTTTAGCTAGTTTATCTCTTGCATCTTTCACTTGATTTCTAGCACTTTTTTAGCAGCTCATTGTGCCATTTTATTGCTGATATATATTGTTTACCAACAACTGCTATTATGGACATCACGATTAACTTGCTTTTCCAATTGACATATTGCATTGCATACTTGGTTTTCCTTGTGTCTCGGGCATGCATTTTCTCTTGGTAGGTCACTCAAAGCTTTGGCAATCTCATTCAACCTTCAAGACTCATTACCAAGTTCCCTTTTCCATCTAGAAACTTGACCTTTAGGGACATCTGTTCATACATCACATTTTCTGTCTCAATCCCCTCTAGGGTCACCGAGATTCCCTCCATGAGGTGACTACCTCACCTCTAAAGTGACGGGAACAACTGCCTAAGGTGACAGTGGGTAGGCGCTCTCAAAGTTCTCACCATTTTGGTGGTTGGGTTAGGATTTTCCCAAACTACAACTTATGCGATAACGTTTTGGTGCCATTGCTAGGGAGGATTTTGAATCCTCTTCCGAAACCTAACAACACTTTGGCAAGCTGTCCCAAAGCCTTTTCCCTATCTTGCCTGGCGAATCCAGCTAAGGGACGTTCCCTTTTCACAATTTTGATGAGCTCTTCTTGAAGCTCATCTAGCGACTCCAACTTCCCAAGAACCCACTTTTCCCCTTTTTCCCCTTTCCATTCTTTGATGAGCCTTGAGCTTATTTGGCGACTTCATTGAGGTATTACCCTAAGTAATGGAAACATGGCTTTGTGCCGCTTTCATGAAGCATACAAGGCCTTGGATCTCAAAGCTATTGACGGATATCCAAACAAGTGCCCGATAAACGAATTCGATGTCTTACCAACGTTTGATGGTAATCCATTGTCGTTTGTAGCACACATTGTTGATTTTACTAGATGCATCTACTATGTGAATGTAATACATGAGTAAGTATGCCTACGGTTGTTCTTGCTGTCTTTGGGAAGTGAAAAAAAGGATTGGATCAAACATTCTTGTAGGCCAAGAAGTATATCTTCTTTAACGATCCTCTTTAGAGAGTTCCTTAAGCGTTGGGGACCAGAAAATTCAAAGTATTGAAGATACAATTAAGGACCCGAAGGATGCTTTTTTGAGAGAAGGTTTTGACCTTGATCCTATTGAAGGCTTGAGAGAAACGCTCCTTCCAGAGTTTGTTGAAACAACAATTAAAAGATAAGAACTTGACAAGATCAATGAGGAAAGTTTTGAGTGCCTCAAGGAATGCACATAAGAAGATTATGAATTTTGTGAACAATTGATAGAACTTTGTCCTAACAAGGACTTTTTGGTTAAGTTTTGTCAACAGAGAGAAGAAGAGTATGACGCCGTCCTAAAAATTTATGAGGAAAGGCCTACCCTAAACTCAACCTGGAAAGTGGCCATTGCATATTTTGGAACATATTCATTATATGATGTTGTGACCAAGAAGTATGGGTACTAGAAAAACTTCCCAAATAACGATGAACATCTCTCCATGCCCGAGGAAGTCTACAAAATAATTAGAGATCAAGATCAAGATGGTGAATTCTCTGATCCTGTTAAAGATTACGAAGATTCGATTAAAGGATAGATCCATGGATAAAGTTGCCAAGAAGAAGAAGACCTTGCTAAGTAGAGGGAGACATTGATATTTGTGCTATTACTTAGAGAAGAAGATGTCCTTCTGCCTTGTTTTCCTCCTGCACATGATGTCGAAGAAACAAGCAGCCTCAGTGATGAAGAATTTGAAGATCCTATTGACGTTGCCGAAACCTCTGCTCTTCCTGCACACGAAGACAAAGAGATGATCATTTATGCTGATGGTCTTATGAAAGAACCTTTAGATATGGTTGATGAGCATATATACACTTTCATACAGACTGGGAGACAAATATGAGATTTGGGTTGTTTCATTTTTTACGAAGATCCTATCTACAACATTGAAGGTACCTCTCGAATAAAGGATACATAAAGAATTTCTTCAGAGGATTTATTTTTACAGCCGGATGGTCCATATATGTGCCAACCTGATAATGATATGGTTATGGATTTGTTCCGTCCATTCGAGGATGACCCGATGCAACATTTTCAAGATGATTTTCGACCATCCTTTGTGTGTTATGATGCATATTTTTTTTGTGAGGATTTTTATCCATCATGCTCAAACTTTGATAGACACCAGGTCGTGGCCAACTTGGGGCACTCCAAGGTCCACACTACCAAACAAAAGTACTTTAATGTTGAGACTTTTGTTGGGGATTTACAGATAAAGAAGCGACGTTTCCTAAATCCAAGGGAGGAATTTTTCTCTAGACACGAGGTTGTGCCTTACTGTATTTCCACTTGTTTGGGAAATCAACAGGTTTTCTTGGGATCTCTTATCCTTTCTCAGCCTTCAAGGAGCAGTGTTTTTTTGAGTGAATATAAAGATGAGCTGTCATCTACATATGGTAGCCCTCTTCAGAGATAGATTGATCAATCTTGTGGCTACACTTTCATGTATGATGACCAGGTTGATGGTTTCTCTTTTCATAACGATTTCCTCCCTCCCACCCATCTCCATGAGTTTTATTTCATGATCAATTATATGCGTATTTCTACTCATGATTATTATGTGCTTGACTTATCTTTGTTGTATTACATGATTAAGAACATGGGGAGATACTTTGATGAGATTATTTGCTGGTTTCACTGGTTGTATGACTTCACCTGACATCACCCATCACCTGATCTTCAGGTAGGTCATTTTGATTTCCTGCATTTGCATATTGATTGCTCATATTAGTTTAGACGCATTTCATATTTCATGTTTCTCTACTTGCATATTGATTTCATGCTTAGTTTAGAAATATTTGAAAAAAAGCTAAAATTTTCTTTTCTAGATTAGTTTTCGTTTGGATTTTGATGTATATGGACGAAGTGTGGTAGAACCACCATAGATTTTATGGGTTTTTTGTTTTAGTGTTGGCATAGGTCTACCAGGAGATACTGCAGTTCTCATGCACTCTACGGTGAACACATGTCCCCAGGTAGGAGCCATATGTTATCCCCATTTTGTGGGATAACTAAGGAGATCATGTCTCGAGGCCCTCAGGTTGTATATATGGAGTGTTGAGAGATTACATGACCAACAATGTCCACTTGCACATACATAAGCTCGCTCTATCACCACATTCTGATCCATTGTCAACGCATCCACCACACCAACTAGCTTCTGAAAGGCAAACGTGTCTTGCTCCATGCGGTACAAGTCATGTATTGTGGTAGGTAATCACCCTAATATTTAAGGCATTTAAACATGTTGTATTTGAGCTATTGTTGATTATAGAGAGCCTTCTTGGACATTATTCATTTTACCTCGTTTCACCTTGGTGAGTGTCATAGATTTCATAGTAAGTGGCCAACCTTTGGGAAGGTTTGTGACTGGGGGTCCCTTGAGGGGTTATCGTACCATTTTTGACCATGCTTATCACTTTCCGCTCATTATGTTCCCATCATATTTCCCTCTTCTAGGCCCTTTGAATTTAGTGACCCAAGACGGGCATGTACCTCATTTCATGGGAAGAAGGGGCTCAAGGCCCAGAGGGATCGATGCTGGCTAAAAAGATAAAAGCCTAAATATAGAACTTTCAGATGCTTCACCCAGGGATCCCCGAGAAAGAAATGAAATGCTTCTCTATGAGAAATGGGGGACCTACCAAAATAAGTGATAGTGAATGCTCAAGGGGTCAATTGGAGGATTGGAGGTCTCATCACAATCCAATCTATCATGATCATGGGTATTTAGCAGCATGACATTGCCATCATCTAGTCACCAAGCCATGGTAGTGGCTCTCAATTACACCATCGAGAGAAAGGGGGTCTCATCACGAGCCAACCTTCTCTTTTCCGCAAGGTATTTGTGAATTCCACTGTCATTCTCTGGACATCACACCAGGATAGTGGCCTTCAACTAATTCCTTCAAACATGAAAGACATAAAGAATGGCAAGAAGATGGGTTTGGAGAAAGTGCATTGCAAACGAAGGTGCCACACACCCTCTACAAAGGCACCCATAAATGAGATAATACAAGCCCTTATATTTCATGAAACTCATAGACCTATGAAGTCTAAACCCCTTCCACCTCATCATCCAATACATAATCTTGAAAGGCCATCCTTGGGAGAATCCCCTACTTGAGGGCTTTGGTCTACCCATTATGACTCCTATGACACCCCTCCCATAGTTAAACTTGGTCAATTGTACAGGGTTTTGAGCATTTGTTTAATTTGATGAGGTAGTTTTTATGCACATGTTTAGGTTCCTTTCTTATTAAATGTGGTTTGCACTTGTCAAAATATCTTTTACTTGAGATCTTTGGAGGACATACCCTTTTTGTTTTGCAGAACCTTGCTTGGTGGCCAATTTTGGGAGAACAAGCCTAGCTTGGGATTCCATGGGGCAAGAATCCCATAGGATGGATGCCTAGGGCCCGCATACTGGATGACAGAGACGTGCCTTTGGAGGCGTAGAAGACATCATGATGGGCCTAACCTAGCCTCTACCACCAAAATGACCTTCCTAAGAGAGGCAAAATGTCACCTCCTTGAGGGTTGGCGTCATGAAGGGGCTAAGTTTTGGTGGTGATGGAGTTACACATTGACACTTGGCATATTTTCACCGGATGAGGCATGGAGAAGGATTGGCGCATGAAGAAGAGGCTCAAGGAGCCTCGACGACTTCGACATCTTCTCCAATGACTTTCTCAAGTGCCAAAACGTCCCCTTAAGGGGTGACGTCATCTTACTTTAGGGTTTCTTTTGTGAAAAAGTACATTTTAAGACCATTTGTTTAATATTATTTGTGTAAAGGGGAAAGATTATGGTTGTTCACCCCTATGTTGTGTTTTACCCTAAAATTAAGTGGACAAACTATATGTTAGACATTTTTTTATAAATAGAGATCATGTGAATCTCATTTCATAACATAACTCTCCCATTGTGAGAAGTATTTGGCTAAAATTTTCGCTACTCTTGGTGATTGTGGTGTTTCTATCTTGTGAAATATATTTTGGTGAATATCTATTGGTGAATGGATGAGGAGGAGTGATGCGTACCCCCTAAAGGCTTTCTCTCTTGACTCTTGGGTGAATTTTTCATGGTAAAATAGGGTTCGATATCTCATTTCTTGGATTAGATAAGGAAACATTTGCACATGCTATTTCTTTCTTGCTTATTTTTTGTTATGGTTGGTGGAAACCCTAGGGAGGAGTATGTTGGATACACCCTCCATCTTTTCTTCATCTTTTTGTTAGGGTTATAAGTCTTTTCTTGAGTAAGGGTTGCTAGGAGGAATACGAGTGCGTATACCCTCCTAGATTTACCCTAAGTGTGTTGGCATACCCTAGGGAGTAAGAGGATTTACACCCCTAGGGTTGTTGTTGATCTAACTTGTGCTTTAAAGACCCCATTCACCCAATTTTAAAGGCACTAATCTGAATATTTTTGCATTGAAGAAATAAAATAGTGCATTGGGAAACGTGATTTTTTTTCCATATTAACTTTTTGCAATTTGGGTTTTGTTTCTCGTGCCTAGAGCACTTCCAAGCGACTAGGGAATACCCTCTAAAGGGGTATTTCTTAATTCTGTTACAAACATTCATCTTGAGCCATTAGAGCTGCAAAAACCCTAATCTAACTTCTTCAATAACTCTTAAATGAACCACTAAAAATTGCTTAAAGTTTATAGACCTAAACTACTAAGCCTAGCGCACATTTGGGCAAACTTTGGGGGAGTTTTAGTGGCTGACCTTCTTGCTGTAATAAGTTTTTTTTACAGCCATAAGGCTGATTTATATTGCTGCATAATTTTTTTACAACAACCTTACCTTTTTATGCTAGCATCTTGGTCTTTAGATCGTGAGTTTCACTAGTGTTTAGCTAGTTTATCTCTTGCATCTTTCACTTGATTTCTAAATCTTTTTTAGCAGCTTATTGTGCCATTTTATTTCTGATATATACTTTTACTAATAGATGCTATTAGGGAAAACAATCTTAACTTGCTTATCCAATTGATATATTACATTGTATATTTGGTTTTCCTTGTGTCTTCGGCATGTATTATCTCTTGGCAGGTCACTCAAAGATCTTGAAACCTTAGTCAACTCTCAAGACTCATTACCAAGTTACCTTTTCCATATAGAAACTTGACCTTTAGGGGCACCAGTTCATACATCACATTTTCTGTCTCAATCCCCCTTAAGGTCACTGGGATTCCCCCCTTGAGGTGACTACCTCACCTCTAAAGTGACAAGAACACATGCCTAAAGTGACAGTGGGTAGGTGCTCTCAAAGTTGTCTCCATTTTGGTGGTTGGGTCGGGCTTTGCCCAACCTACAACTTGTGTGATAACAAGAGGGAGACAAATATGTCCCCTCATCCTATTACACCTCAAATTTGTTTCCTTTCGAGGGATGTTGACCTCCTCAAGTTTTATTCAGAGGATATCTCTCTTAAGGAGAACATAGATTTACTAATGCAGTTGATCCGTTGTTAGGATTATCGTAGGAAAGCCTTCATGTTTGGTCCCAATCTATGGTAACTACCCACAAAATAAAATTTTAATTTCAACACCATGCTATCTATTTCATTAGCTAACATATGTGCATAGTCAATGCATACATTACTAACCCTGATGAATTCCAATTTTTGGGGGGCTAATTGAGATTACATTATTTCATAGTAGAGGAAGTTAAGTGTTCGTGCCTTATAATAATGACATTAACACATCATACTACTGATGGGAAACACATTAGTTTTCTTATGATGTATTATGTACATATTTTATTTAATAGGCCTAGATTGATCAAGTGGTTTGCCATTGTTTTACAACAATTTTGTATTACTTTGGATTGTTGTTGTAGCATGTTTGAGGGGAGACATATATACCTCTTTACTTTAAATATGTTTACGTTATTTTTTGAGAGGTTTATAGTGACTTTTTTACATTTGACTATCACCCTCCCAAGTAGATGACTAATGTGCATATGTGCATGTGGGAATAGATGTTTCCCAAGAAGGTCCAATTGGAATACTTGTGTAGGCTAGTGTGTATAGAGGTTTTTTCTTTGTTAGGTAGTGATGACGATCATGTCCACGATCTTGTACAATATCCATATGGAAGGATGAATTGGAAAGGGTGTTCGAACATCCTATTTTCTGCAACCAAGGCCCCAGAGGTAAGAGTTAATATTATTGCTATCTTTTTATTATTCTAGTTGCATTTTTTTGTCTTATTTAATACACATGTAATCGAATATAATATTTTTTTCAAATTGTCTAATTATGATTGTCTACTATTTTGTAGATATTGGCTTGTATGATGACGAGGGGACTCCCTAACCTAATGCTTAGCTGGCTAAGGCTAACATGTCACCTAAAATATGTAGACTTGGTATGCCATAAAGACTAGACTGTAGATTTCATCAATAGGTCACATATCAATTATGTACATCGATGGTTGGATTTGGAGTGGTGTTAATACGACCTTGAGTGATTGTGTAGGATCCTAAGATTGTAGAGATAAATGCATCCCTCCCTGCAATATGATGTTATTGATGTGTCATATTGTCGGTATCCCGATCCTATTGTAGATGGTGAAGGTTGAGGAGTGATGAGCTATGAGATGTGCTCATTTATCTTCTTCATATAATTCATCTTCAGATGATGAGATGTTTGAGGACAGTCCTCCTCCACCTCCTTCTCCCTCCCCTCCCATCCCCCTCCCCCTCCTATGCCACTAACTACACCAACTATCAATCCACCTATTGCACCAACTATTGATCCTATAGACGATATGACCTTATTAGGTGATATAGATCCTATTGAAAACATATATCAGGGTGCAATTGCATTCTTGTGTACTGGAGATATTGGGGTCTCTAGCTTTGGTGGAAAACCTAGCATTAGTTGACATGTATATTGATAGTTATGATGCATATTTGACATGTATATTTGACTTGAGATGTACATTTGACATATATATTAGATTTGATATTATCATTCATGTATGTTATGCCTCTTCATATCATGTTGATGCTTATGTTGCATGATTTCTAAAACATATTATGTGTATGTTAATGTAATGTCTCATTCCAATTTGTTATCACTGAAATTTCGTCTGCACGTGGCGACAAGAACTCCACATCATCAAAACAGGACAAGAGTCATTCATGGCACAGGATTAATTCCACAGCATTGCAAAAGGGTAAAAAAACTATGCAAATTACCAAAAATTTGAAGGGCGCTATACATTATCTGGGCGCGCGCGCGTATGCGCGTAACAAGATCGTACAACGCGCGCATATGTGCACAAGGCGCGACTGTTGGGCGAAAAACCCGCGCGCCTGCTAAACGACGCATTTATTGAAATTGGTCGGCCTCCCAACCACTAATGGATCAGCTCACAAGTCGATTTGACACCAAATCCGAGCTCAATCCTCATGGTGGGTTGGTCAAAGACCTAAGTGTGCCCTAAAGAGCCCCTTTTCACATTCTAAAGAGGTTACATAATGATCCAATGCTTGGCTATAAAAAGCCATGAATGACC
>SNQJ01S0180369.1:16900-27814 GCA_010110895.2 Picea sitchensis | reverse complement strand
CTCATGAGCAGCCCCCTTTGGCGACTTTCACCCCCAATCACCAGCCTCCATGTCGGTCATCCATCTACTCCGATCACCATCACCTGCCATATCACCCCAAGTGGCCCATTGTCCATTAATAACGGTATAATGTGTCCATTGTCATGCTGACCATTTTCCCGCGTCCGACCGACCCAGTTTTAAATAAAAACACCGTTGTGCCCATTTGCATTCTTTATTCATCCCTCATGCCAGAACCATTCATCGCACCAGAGAATGCGTTTACCTTTTTCCCCATTTCTCCCCCGTCGCTTTCTTCCACCTCCAGTAGACCCCACTAACATTGTTTGTTGCAGGTATAGTTTCTGAGATGGTGTCTAAAACAAAGCAAACGGGCGAGGAAGAGAATCCATTCGTTCCTCCTCCGGTGGACCTGGACAAAGTTCCCCTGGTCGACAAGGACCGGTTGATAGCTGACACTATATGCAGTTTCGACTTCGCAGATTTGCAGTCATGTCTTCGGGAAGTCTTCCTGGACCAGAGTGACGAGATTGGGATATGGGAGTCAAATTTTCCCTTATACCTTTTCCCCCAAATCCATAATTTCCCTGAGTTTGCCCTCCGCTGCCAGGTACACTACTTACTCGACCAAAAAGCCATCATGTCTTCATCTGGGGATGTTCTTTTCTTCATCACCCTTGAGGACATTGATCAGATGTTACAAATCACCAGAGCAGAATCTGTTTCCTCTTTTAACCTGGAAATCCTCACCGAGCTTTACCAGAAGATGACTTTCCCGCAGNTTTGACCTCCGCTGCCAAGTCCACTACTTACCCGACCAAAAAGCCATCATGTCTTCATCCGGGGACGTGCTTTTCTTCACTACCCCAGAGGATATTGACCAAATGATGCAGATAACCCGCCCGGAGTCCGTAACCCCATTCAACCTGGAAATCCTCACCGAGCTTTACCAGAAGATGACTTTCCCGCAGAGAGCTCAGATTTTCGAGTTGTTTTTTCCCACTTCCGCTCCTCTCCCGACCACCAGCCCCCCGTACCCTTCTTCCATGTTTTTCGTCAAAGGGAATCAGATTATCTCGGCTGTGTGTGCTCTACTGGGATACTACTCAGATCAATGGGTGGATGAGCACATCCTGGGCTTTCTGTCCATCTTTTCCAACGACGAACAACCAACCACGCAGTTCGACTACAGCACATTCCTGGCAAATAAAATCCATGAGAAGTTCGTCAATTTTGACACCGAAGGAATGTTCAGATAATCTTCCATTATGGCTTACATGTTCATCTATTTCCAAGCTGACAAGTTCAACTTCTCCATGCAGAAGATGGATGCCGACGGGAAGCCTCAGCCCGTCACAGCGTGGATGTCTCTCCCGAGGTGAAATTCCGCCGAATACGACTTCACGGCATTCATAGATCAATTTTATCACCCAGTGGTATGTATGTTGAGTGGCATGCCTGAGCCACGGGTAAATGACGAGGTCCGAAGAGTTCTACACCTCTCGAAAAATGCTAAGACAGGAGTCTGGTACTTGTATCAGAATCACTCTGAGATCCGAGTTTATGGGTGGGAGCTGGCACCATTCAAGCTTCCGAGATACATACCGATAAGTATTTTCACTTTGGAATACATTAGGCAAATTATGAATTCGGATGATATTCACTTTGTCTCTCTCAAAAAGAAGCAACAATTGCGGATTAAAGGGCAGATAGGCTATTTCGTCTGCAATAGCAGAGGTGCAGGTGATGAAGCAGACAGACTCTTGAGGGAAATGAAATTCATGTCAATCTTCCCCTGGCATTATGATCCCCATGGCATCATTTCTGAGATGAGAGTCAAGAATAAGAATGCTCCATATGTGCATGAGCCCAGGCCTGAAATCGAAAAATTTGCTAATCAAGTAGAATGGGAGCCCGATACATTGGAGGACGTGGAACCGACTGTCAGAATGGAAGAGCAAGTANACATGCGCACCACCCGCGGCCACACCTCAGAATGTCAAAGAGAAGAGGCCCCGACAGGAATCATCTTCTCCAGTCATAGAGGTGTCTCCGGAGGAATTTGAATCGCACTCCAAAAAGCCGAGGACAACTCCAACGACAGGCACGACAGTGGAGCAAGAGATCCCACTCACCATAGTGACCACCACTAGTGCTAAGAAGCTCAGTTTTCCTTTCGGATCCAGTCAGCATAAGGAGGGTATAAAAGAAATAAAATCCTCAGATTCTCCATTGGATACTCCTCCAAGTAGCACTGGGCCCAAATTGGGCATTCTTGAAAAATATGACACGATCAGAAAGAGGAACCAGTCGCTCACCAATAGCACTTATGCACAGTTCCAGAAGCAGTCGTCCACGGCCCAGGATAGACTTCTCTCAGCATTTGATACAGAGAAGGGTAGGATGCACCTGGAGTTCCTCCATGCACAAGTACATGATCCAAAGGTGATATCCAACTACAAGAGGTCAACATTCGAGTTTCAAGCGAAAGATGTACATCCGGCAGATCAGATGGATCTGCATAAGCAAACTGGGGAGATGATCTCCCACACTTTAGCCCACGTTGCAACTTCTGTGTCAAAGCTTGGGATAGCTTTGAGCAATGCCCAGACCCAACTGAAGCTGGAAAAAATGTCTTCCTTCGCGAAAGATAACAGGATAAAAACACTGGAGGAGCTGGTCCTCAAGATAGGATACGATCCTGCGAACATCAAGGTTGCTGAGGAAATGATCAAAAAGAAAAATGCTGACATAGCCGCTTTGAGAAAACAGTTGAGGCTCCCACCAACAGAGGACCCACAGACAAAGGAAATAGCTGAAAGAGAAGGTGAAAAAGATGAAATGTTGAAATTACTCCTGGAGCAGAATGCATAGTTAAAGGAGATGGAGGCAGAGATAGAGAGACTACTCAAGGAGAAAGAGCAAGCGCAGACAGTAGAATCCATCCCCTTAAGTGCTATCCCCATTGTAGGACTAAGCACAACGACAGTGACAACAGTTCCTTCTACAACAACAGTGCAGGCACCAGAAGGCACCATAGACCTGGCCAAGTCTATGGAGAGAATGAATTTGCAGGAGTCTGAAATTGGTAGACTTAAGAAAGAAGTGGAAAATCTCCAAGAGCTAAAAACTTCTTTCCAGACAAGTCTGGCCAAGGAGAAGTAGATCAATGAACAAATCAGGAAGGAGTTACAGCAGCTCCAAAAGCAGACCGTGGAAGGTAAGACTCTGGCTGAGGCCAAAGAGGTGATATGGACTGATATTTCCAAGTCCGTAAATGAGATATGGCCAATGTTTCAAATAATGTTTGAGCAGAACGATTTTCTCGAAAGAAGCAAACAAGTTGTGGAGAAGATCAGAACAGAGTTGGGATACATGCCAGCTCAAGCTAATGAAATCATAAGGTTCCTAAATTCGAATACTAGAGAGGAACTAGAAGAATTGAAGATCGAAGACAGGACAGAAACTATACTGGAGGTGAAGAGAGTCCTGACCAAAAGAGGCCTCATGCTTAAGCTAGAGGAGAAAATTCAAGTAATGGATCAAGGAGTGCTGAAGTTTTTCCACATGATAGATGCTCTGCAAAGAAAAGGCCTGCCTGGTATGAAGGTCATCAATGACAAATTGATGACACTTCTCGATTATAAGACAAAATTGACAGAAGCGTCTGTGTCCAAGTTTGCAGGGGTACAAGGAAGTATCACGGGAAAAGCATTCATCGAGGCCCTGCAGCTGGATATTGATATCCAACATGAAATCAAACACATATTCGTCGTCAAGCCCACTTTTGCTAAGTACACGGATATGGACGAAGTGTACCGGAGACTGCTTAAAATCACAGTGCCAGGTCATATCAGATGGGAAGAACTGTGTGATCTACTAGATTAGTAGATGAGCTGTCACTTCCAGTCAGCTGTCCTGTCAGCAGAGGTGGCGAATGAACCTCACCAACGACCTACCCATGAATTTCAGTATACAGTTGTGATGAATCATCTAAACGGTTTTGCTTAGTTAAGTTAGTTTTTCTAAAAATAGCATGAATACGTCCTGGTCAGTTATGACAGGATCGTATGTATTTTGTCTTATAAATACTTCATTTTCCAATGTATTGGTGGTTGTTGTTTTGCACACTCGACTGTTATCGAGTTGTAACATTTTTGACGAGATCCACCATTAATAAAGAAGAGGCATCACACAGGATTCTTGCGCAGGTTTCACTGGTGATGTGATTTTCTCAGTTAAATGTTTTCTTGCTTTGTGATCATCTTGTTTTTATATAACTAATCTGTATGAATAGCGTTATGTTGCAGAATTTATCCCTGATACCCTGTTTCCGATTCTATAGATTTTAATGTTCTTCTTCTAAATATCTTCAGTTAAGAGATTCTTAAGTGCTTGTTAATTGGAGTTATTTCCCTTATCTTTTCTTCTGTCCATCAATTAAATTATTAAAGATCCAGTGAGCTTGTTACCTCACCTTGTGAAATATTTCTTCAGCTTTTCTGGTTGCATCTCGGATTTTATTAAGTACAGACCCCATAGCCCAATGGATGTGTAATTTGTCTCAACCAATTTCAAAAACCCTTTACAACAAAACCGACATTTTCTATAGCTAGCCTAATATCTAAATTCAAAACAAAGATAAATTATACAGAGAGATCCCTCTCTGAAGTTGTTAGGGCTAGATCCCAGCTTTAAAAGTGGTTGGTTAAGGTTACCTTTGTATATTTCTTATTTTCAACCTCTAGGAAATTATAGAGTGATAACAGTATCTATGAGTGAAGAACCAAAATTCACAAGATGCTCAACCAACTTATTATCAGGTAAATTTAATATTTGTTGACGCAAGGATTCAATTGTTGTTGGGGAGTTATCATGTATATTTTTATTTACAAGAAATATAGCAGTATATTGGATTCGATGTCGCATTTTCATGTTCAATAAGAATTATTGAAAGGGAGGATGGCTTCCAAATCTATGATCAATGTGTATGTGTAATGTCCCCACTTTGGGACATCATTATATTACAGAGTGTTATCCTGACCAGAGTAGCCAAATGGGGGTGATAATGAGTATAGGAGTTATTGATGAGTTTTATTAGGCCCGAATTGCATCGCTCATATTATTTCATCATCATGATCCATTCCACACAACTTGGCTTTGGTTCCATTGCATTTGGACGATTTCCATAATTTTGAGTTATTATGGGCTATATGCTAATTAAATTCACTAAGATGGTCATATTGGGCATAATACTTGGAGGAACCTCTTAGTGTAATAGATCATTGGAATCGGGAGGAATAGAACTACAGGATATGATGATTAGAAGTGACTTTTAGTGGCTAGAGAATACATAACGAGGGATACATCACTTTTAGAGGTAAAATGATTAATTAATCAATTAAAGTGATTTAATTAATTAATAATAAAATAAAGTAAAAGTCACTTGAAGAGACAAGATGAAAAGGGAGGATAAAAGAGAGGTAGGGGCCTCTATTCTCTCATTATGTTGATTATTAGTTTGAGATTTAGCAATTAAAAAACCCTAGAGATTAGCACGGTGATGAAAGATCCCACCCAACTTGGTCCAAGCTTGGTCATGGAGATGAAAAATCCCTCCCTCACCATTCTGCATCATTCTATCTCAGCCATGGGTGGATTCTTTAGCCGCTATAGGTTCAGAGAGAGACAGGGTGCAACTACAAGGGGTTTTCAACAGGAGGGCACACCACCTTGAGGAGAGAAGCTCGATCTGGAAAGAGGAGAAGGAATCTAGGAAAAGGGGATTTCGGGTATTCTTTGTATGTCCTAGGACACCTTATTTATCCTATTATGGAGGGTTTTACTCTATTATATTATTTATTGGATCTTGCCATGAGTTGGAGAGAAGGAGAGTGCACTACAAATTGAGGATTCAATCTTTTGGTGGGTCAGTTCTTCATTATTCATCCTAAGACTTTTACAGGGGGTTTACCTTGGCCCGATATATAGTTTGGAATCTTTCTCATAGAATTTGGTGGCGATTTTCATAGAGGAAGAATTATTGGGTTGCTTCATCTAGTGAGGGGTGCATTGTGCTAAGAATATCATCACATTTCAACTGGGTTATGAGTTGGTTCATTTGGGTTTTTGGTATATAGATTGGAGAGGCTTTCATAAGAACATATATTCTTCTATCTTGTATCTTGGAGGCTTTATCATCCCAACACTCTATTCCCTTATATGTATTCCCGGTCTGCACCATTTTGTATGAGGTCGAAGATCTATTATTAATAAATCAGATCCGAGGTATTTATGGCTATTTATTGTGTTGTTGATATTGCATCTCGTTGAGTACACTCCATTGCTATATATTATTGGATTATTGGATGAAAACACACATTAAACCATCATTTTAAAACCTAGCACAACTCATGAGACATAAATCTGCAAAGTGTTTGACGAAATTCCACAATAAAAAAACACATAAAAATCAATGAACAACACAATGTTCCTAGCATATTGGGTTGGGAACATTATAGTGGTATCAGAGAAGAAATTCCTTCTAGCTTGAGGGGTCTTCCATAATGATAAAATTTCTGATTAAAGAATGAGCAAGTATGACATTGTTTAGTAGTCAAACAAAATGGATAAACATGAAAATATACAGATAGAATTAGACCTAGCCATAGGTGAGTGGATGTCAAAAATACAAAATAGTACAACATTGTGTAGACAATGGGAAGAGGAAACATCATTGCCCACTAGTAATTGCAAGAAAGAACAGATTGAGACTACATCCATTAGATGTA
Organism: Picea sitchensis; assembly: GCA_010110895.2. Taxonomy (NCBI): domain Eukaryota; kingdom Viridiplantae; phylum Streptophyta; class Pinopsida; order Pinales; family Pinaceae; genus Picea; species Picea sitchensis. Next base: position 21,023 of record SNQJ01S0180369.1, on the reverse strand, counting down.
GGGAGCTTTGCTACAGTTGCAAAGTGCCTTCGGATCCAGATCACATATGCAGGGGTAAAGGGAAGGTGCACATTGTTGAGGTGCACTATGACAGTGAGGATGAGGAGATGTATGAATATGCAGTGTTAGATGCCTATTTAGAATAGTCTAATGATGCTAGTGACTATTGTGCATCTAAGGGATAGTTGGAGGGACAGGATGATAACACGTGTTCTCTATATTCCACATTAGGAAGCGTTGAGGATTCAACACTCCTGCCCAGTGGTGACATGTGTGAGGATTCACAGGAGTTAGCACTAAGATATGATGAGAGTAGGAGGTCAGATGAACTACCCTTGGGTGTAGACATGGCTGTCAAGGAGTCATGCGTGGAGGATAATGATCTTTCTATGATGACCATGAAAAATTTGTCATCTTTTCAGACACCTATGATAGCCACGACACATAAGGATATTAGTGGCATATATGATATGGTTGAGGAGACTTGTGTGAGGATTGTACACCTGAGGCTTATGGATCTGTAGGTCCAGGAGGAGATACATGACTTGGAAACAATGGAACTTACACATACCTATCAATATGAGGATAGTGAGTCACCACTTTTGGAGACTCCATTATTTGATCAGGTTATGGAGAATGAATGTTTGATGGGACACTTACTTCCAGGACCAACTTGTAGTGATGAGGATGCACTCCTTATTGGTCAGGATGAACATAACACATGTCCAGACACATCTGTATGGGATCCAGGCACAAATGATAGTAGAAGGGTGAGTGCATGTTATAACCCTAAATTGCACCACACATGCTTACCTGGCATCAGGCCAACTCATATCCCTTCCTTCCCAAAAATTTGTTGAACAACTCTTTGAAAATTCTCTTGTGTCAAGGCCCACGTGCCCTAACCCATTACTGCATGCGTGTGCATGCTGGCTGACTCACAACAGCCCGCGTGTACCTAACAAAAAATGGAAAAACAGAAGGCGAGGTATCCGTACAACTTGTGCGCGGAAGACCACCCGACCCATGTTTGTCCTCGACTTGCAGAGGCCCAAAAGTTTGTCACACAGCAACAACAGGCAGTGTTGACTAATCCCTTTCAACATGGGAAAAATTTAAATCAAGCCTCTACAAGCATAAAAGGAGGTAGCCAAGAAACCTGCCCTCCTCCAAACAATCCCTCATCCGCGAACGTATACATGGTTAGGGGTGATGCTTTCATAACGACTAGAGTGCACGACTATAGTAAACCAAGAACTTCTGAGAAGGGTAATGAAGCTGATATCCCATCTCTTCCTCTACAGATTGAGAAAACGTTGGGAGAAACAATGACACGCATTCCAAAGGGTGCATTTAGAAAATCTTCTCACAACCCAAATGCAAGGACCGCCCAGAATTACTCTGTGGTAGAGGATTTATCACAAAACCCTTGTGTGATGTCTCCTTTGGAGGTCCTCCAAAGCTTCCCTGCTCAGAGGAAAGCCTTGTTAACCACTTTGGGCTCTACTGAGACTTGTAATCTCGGTACAATCAGGTTAGATACAACCGACTTAAAACCTCGTATGCCTTACCACGTAGCGTTTCAGATAGTCGTGGCTCATCCCACGAAAATTTTTACATGGAATATCTTCCACACGGTGGTCGACGAGGGTGCCTCGACATGCATTATGTTGTTAGCATGTTGGAAGGCCATTGACCAACCTGCTTTGTCTCCATCACCTACTCTCCTCACTTCTTTCGACGGTCGTTCTTTCTGACCACATGGCATCGTTCCTTCTTTCCCTGTGCAGTTAGGAGGGAAAACCATGTGTGTCGAAGTATAGGTAGTTGATGCTCCCCTTAACTATAACCTCTTGTTAGGACGGAGTTGGACTTCTGCTATGCAAGTTGTGGTTGCTACAATTTTCCATGTCTTGTTTCCACACAAGGGCTGAATAGTGACCATCGATCAACTGTCTTTCTTCAGACCTGACCCAGCTTTGGGGGCATCCACGGTTCCCATGATTGATAATCCTCAACCAGGTGTCATTGACATAGGAGTTGGTTTGTCCCTGTCCTTGATGGGTACCTTCGATTACCCACCTCATCATGATGATGTCAAATTTATATCTAATCACCATAATGTTGAGATTTTTCAATTTTCGTCGTTCCGCACGAGTTATTTTGAGGATCCTTGGATTCTTCCTTCCCCATCAGCCACGATGGATGAGACAGGGAACCCCGGCATGTCCATGCCCTTGTCTGCTGCTGAGGTAGCGTACTCTTTAGTCCATCAATCTTCAGTTAACCCTGATCTGACTCCTGCACAAGAGTTAGATCCACTTCTAGAGCCTATTTGGGCTCAGGGTTCTCTCGCTAATGTCGATTCGTTAGACTTAGTCTTGCCTTCTGACGAAGCAGTAATTGAAGCAATGACTAGTCTAGACAAACCTTGGGAAGATATTCATCATAGATCATACTTTCTCCCAGTGTTAAGCCGAATCAACATAGGAGAATTCACCATTACCATGATGGGAGATCATCCATGTCCTATTAATCTCTTAACTACACAGGAAATTTATGCTGAGGGGAATATGGCGACTATTGCTAAAACTATACCCATCAAAATCTCCTGAAACCTTGGCGTCGTGGAGAATGTCTTCGTCGGAGCAGATTGCTCCCCCAAAGAGATTCAAATTTACACGGATCATTTCAAAGAATTTCGCGACGTTTTTGCCTGGTCTTATGAGGAAATGCCAAGTATCGATATGAAAATAGTTGAACATGAAATCACAATGTATTCTGATGCCAAGCCTGTTCGACAAAAACTTCATCCAGTCAATCCTAAGAAATCAACAACCATCAATATTGAGGTTGAGAAATTTCTAAAGACAGGTTTTATTTATCCTATCCATTTGACTCAATGGGTGTCAAACCCTGTGCCAGTCAATAAAAAACAAGGCACGATTCGTGTATGTACCGATTTCCGTGATTTGAACAAGGCATGTCCCAAAGATAATTTTCCAACACCATTCATTGACCATATCATTGATGAATGTGTCGGTTGTGAAGCCTTTTCATTCATGGATGGTTTTTCGGGATATAATCAAATCCAAATCAAACATGAAGACCAACACAAAACGACATTCATTTGTCCGTGGGGTACATTTTCATATCGTAAGATGCCTTTTGGCCTTCAAAATGATGGAGCCACATTCCAGCGGGCCATGTCTTTTGCTTTTCATGAACTCAAACATATAGTCGAGGCCTATTTAGATGATTTATCATCATGCTCTCGCAAGAGAATGGATCATCCCATGCACCTTAGACTAATCTTCGAACGTTGTGGCTACTTCAGGATTCACTTGAATCCAAACAAGTGCAACTTCTGTTTAACGTCAGGATGTTTGTTAGGTTTCATAGTATCAACAACAGGGATCATGGTCAATCCTCTTAAGGTGGAGGAAATAATCCAGTTGCCCCCCCCACGCACAATCTTACAACTTCAGAGTCTACAAAGCAAGGAAAATTTCTTACGACGCTTCATCGTCAACTATGCCGAAATCACCAAGGGCTTTATGCGTTTACTAAAGAAATACGTTCCTTTTTTCTGGGACGAAGCTGCTCAACACTCTTTCGATGCATTAAAACACGCCCTCACAACCGCACCTCTGCTATAGCCACCTAACTATAACAAATATTTCTTATTATATCTGGCTACCACAGAGTCAACCATAAGCGTGGTTTTAGTTCAGGAAGATGATTCGTTTTCAGAATATGTGATCTATTACCTGAGCTGAGGCCTAGTGGGATCGGAACTCAATTATTCTCATATCGAAAAACTTGCGTTGGAAGCAGTTCATGCTGTTCAATGATTCCGTCACTATGTTCTATTTCGAAATACCACCGTCATTGTTGTCGTGAATCCATTCCAGTACATGTTGACACGACGAGTTATAGGCGGAAAAATCAGTAGATGGATAGTCATCCTCCAAGAATTTGACTTAGAAGTTTCCTTTCAACAAAGTCCAAGAAGTCATTGGTCTTTGCAGAGCTTATTTCGAAACTTTCGATTGAGTCAGGTGATGTTGTGCCTGAGGACTCGCCTATCTGGGGGGATATGTTTTTTATTGCATCTTCAGAC
>SNQJ01S0180368.1:24439-38526 GCA_010110895.2 Picea sitchensis | reverse complement strand
ATTGTTAAAGTGTAGTGCTTTGCATACCACAAAAATTGTTAACCTTGGGGCATCATGAATTTTCCATGTAAGTATCTCACATAATTGAAATTGTTTTTTCCCTACTGGTTTGGAGATGTCATACATAGTGATGCCAACCCATAACTTTAAAATTTTGTCAATATGAGGCTCAATATATACATCCGTATTTTTAACTTGGTACCTACCTAATTATTTGGAAAAAAAATACATATTTATTAACTTATACATATAAGAAATTAGGTAACAAACAATGCAAATGAAATGTTTATGTTGAAAACATTATTGCAAACAAATACTTAGAACGATCATTGCCAACATGCTCCCTCTTCCAAGGAGGAAGGTTATTTTTTATAAAAAAAATAAATAGACCATGTTGAATAAATGGACTTGATCTCTCCAAATGGATGAACACCATCAACTACCAATGAAAGGCCAACATTACAAGGTTCTTCTTTAAAAATTGACCATGTTTCTTCAATGTCCCTAGATGCAAAACCATCTACACACATTCACAAAACACCATCTTCACTTCTCTTCTGTGCATGGTAATTCATAAACTCTGTTATGTTTTTGCACTCCAACATTCATTGAAAACATTGGAATTATGAGAATGTGATAAAGAACCTTGCATGACACCTTATCTATTACTTTTAATCGGTTCAATATCTACTAATTCCACATTTACGACATTTCAATTTTTTTGCACATTGTCCATAATATATAATATGATCATTCGAACATGTATCGAAGGCTTGATACTCCATTCCTAGATATCTTTCATAATGGTAAACAATCCTTGATATGAACATGGTAAAGTATTTGATGGTGGTAGGAGAAAATCACCTAACAACCTACAACATAGAAAAACATAAATCATTATTGTAATGAATATTCATCAATATTGCATCCTTTATACAACTAACACTAAAAATAGAAAAATAAATTATTCATGCATGAAGAATTATATTGCATTTATTAAGATATGTGTGAGACAGGTGTTTGACAAATTGTTCAATACCTTCAATTTCAACAATGAAAATATTGTAGAGATAATATTTGTCCTTGAGCCTTCATAGAGGGGTCTATGTACCTTATCAATCAAAGGCACATAATGAATATCATCAAAGTTATCATCCATTGGAGAAAATGTGTTATGGATCAAGCTTTTATCTTGTCATTCTCAATTATATCAGTATAATTTTCTTTCATAGGATCAACTTCATTTCCATCCACTCCATTTATGATTATCTTGTTCATCAATATTTGTACTACAATAATAAATACATATAATGAATAACTTACCAATCAACAATATTCATTCCCCCCTTCAATGTGCCCAGACTCATAACAATGTTTTCTAGCTAATTCCCTTTTAATTTTTCTCGTTTCTAAGCACTTGCATTTTTTGCAAGGACAATAACATTTACCATCCCCATATGGCTCCTTTAACTTATCAATGGTCCCCAAATTTTCCTCATTATTTTGACATTATTATCTATTACAACAAAATCCACTAAAGTGATACTAGTACAATATAACAAGGCTGTGTGGTAGCGCAGTCCCTGCCAATGAGGTTAGAAAGCAAAATGTGGAAAATGGGGTAGAATTGTAAATGAAACGAAGTGTTCGGTGCAAAATGTTTATCATGGAAATGTTGTGTGCAACATGTATATCACGGAACATGGGGCAAAAGTAAATGACGCTTGGCAGGCAGAGCACCATCTATTTTTTGAAAGTATATAGAAAACATATATTTTTTGAAAGTATATAACAAACTACAAATTTGTTGATAGTGGAAAAATAAATTTGGAAATTTAAATGCATTTTTCATATGGAATGGTGAAAGATAAAAATATGTGAAGACATACAATTAAAAGGAGATAAGATATATAAAAATTTAAATGCATTTGTGAACATGGGGTATAAGTAAATGACGCTTGCATTGTAGAGCACCATTTATTTTGAAATATATAAAAAAATAAAAGTTTGTAACATATAAAAAATTAAATGCAATTGTCATACAGACTGGTGAAAGATAAGAATAAAAATCTGTACATATTAAAAATTAAATGCATTTGTCATATAGACTAGTGAAAGATAAGAATAAAGTCTGTAACATATAAAAATTTAAATGCATTTTTATTTGAAATATGTCAAAAAAAAAGTTTGTTACATACTACTGGAAATTTTGAAATATACAAAGAAATTAAAGTTTGTTACATATAAACCAAAATTTCAATGTGTTTGTCATGTAGACTGGGATCGGGGCTCCCTTGGACCATTACAGAAATATGTACAAGAAACAGGATTGTGGAAAGAAGATAGAGTGAAATACCTTCAAAAACAAAAATGGAAAGGTATAAGTGTTTTCCTATACATCTCTATTTAAGAAACTGGAATAACTGGGTTGATAAACAAAGCAAGATGCGATCAGTAAACTTACAATGAGGGTACATTTGAGCCCTTTGGCTATTTTCTTGCGGCTGCCATTTCATTGATGTCGCCGACGACTGCGGTTTCAAGAATGTCCTCGATGACTGCTGGAATGCTGGCAACTGCTTGTTGCCTTTCATCGACGGCCTGTTTCAATTGCCTTTCGAGCCATTCTTCAATGTAGCTTCTCATTGGGGCGATGTTGATCTCATTCTGGATTTTTATGTTGAAAAGATCATTTTCTAATTCCCGGAAGTCGATAGAAAGATTACAGAGAGCCTGATGAATTTCCTCATTTTGTACTGCATATTTGACTAGCCAGTCGTGGACGCGAGCTTGATCAAATTGAAGGATGTTGTACAATTTTTCCAGAGACAAGGCATTAAACATAACAACCTATTTATCGAACTGTTGCCTGGTTAAGGGAAAGGAGTTTGTGATTAAGTCGCGGTCTTGGAAGTTGTTGGTTTTCCCAGCTAAGTCTATATTTGACAACCTTGTGAATAATTTATATTTCTTCGATATGGCTTGTTCACATGACTGAACAATGAGATGCAAGTTCTTCACTTTTTCTTTCCACCATACATTCAATTGAGCGATCCGTTTTTTGGATGGAAGATCTTCTTCTCTTCTTTTTCTTTCTGTCATATTGTTGACAATCTTGCCAAAAGGAATGACCATTTTTAAAAAGAAATTTTCTTCATCTTTTAACTCAGCCTGCAAAATCTCGAGCAAACTATGTGCCCTGGTTCCAAGGGAAGTGATGGTTTGTGATCTTTTGCACGCCTCGGTAACCAGTTCCATTCTTGTTTTGATATTATTCTCCACATATCCTTTTACATTAGATGCAGGGGTGCCAGACATGCCTATTGCCAAATGATTGACAAGCAATGGCATAGGAATGAAAGCGTCTTCCAATTCCTTGACCTGGTTATTTAGTCTGGAATTCTCGGTCTCGATGCCTCCAATGGAATCATGAAGTGCTTCTCCGCTCGCGGTGTGAAGTTGACAGATTTGGGACGGCCGCATGTTGGCAACATCAATCTCTGAACGAGATTTTCCTTTATTATTTTTAACATCTTTTTTTTCAATTATCAATTTTTTGGACTGGCTATAAAAAACAACGCTCTGGAACACAAAGGATTCATCTTTGTCAAAATTTTCGGTAACGTATATGTCCATTGGATCGCTATGGTGGATGGCATCTCTAGGCTGAATAAGGAAGCAAATCATGCTATCCAGATCAGTGTCAAGTTCCATGTTCTCACTCTGAATTTCCGGCTCTTCCGCCTGCCCCAATTTTTTTTTTCTCTTCTTCTCTACTGGAATCTTGTGAGAACTATCAATTTTAGAATGAGGAGGGTCGTTATCTTCTCCTCCGTTTGAAGAACTCTGAGTTTCTTTGTTGCCGTGGTGGGCCGTTGGAGCGATGCTCTAGGATGTCGTACTTTTTGGAGTGGTATTTTCGGATTGAACACTCTTGTCACTGGGGCCTTTCCCCTGCTGTGTTTACAATTTAGTGTAGCTTTGCACTGTGTCTACGTCGCTGACATCAGAGGTAGGACCGTTGTTGCCACTGTCTCTGTTTTTGGGTAGGTGTTTATTTAAAAAACAATCGTCGAGGCCAAGTGTTTGTAAATGTTGTCGAAAAATATTATAGGGGTCGAACCCTCTTATGATTTCAGTATATCTCAGGTTGGAGATGCTAGAATGTGCTGCGAAATCGTCAATTTTGTTGACATTTTTCAACACGAACTCCCCTACTTTCCAAGGCGGAGGAATGAATTGTTTTTTCTTCTTCTTTTGGAACAGATGGAACCAATAGCTGTATTGACGTGCTACTTCTGCAACAAAAATTCTATCCATAATGTAACATGGAAGGAGAGCAGGTTGTTCCATGGAGCCAAAAATTCTTATCACAGTGTAATTATCCAAAAGTTTGAGTGTCCCCTTCTTGTCCAAAAATCTAGTTTCCTGTTCAGATATGCAGGGAGCATCTTCTCCTAACAACAAAACTTTGAAAACAGACAGGAAGCCATTAAAAACCTCATAAAAACAGTGGGGAGCCTTGTGCTTCCACAAGGCCTGGTACCAAAACATTACTGGGTGGAATTCACAGTTGACATTCTCGGATAGAGGCAGTTGCGGAAATCGACAGGAATGCGCTATTGAAAAAACTAAATAGGACGACATATAAAATTTCTTTTCCCTTTTGTAGCTTGACAATTGGGAACATATTTCATGGGAAATTAACCCGCGCCAATAAAAAATGGCTTGTTTGTTGACTGTGAAATACAAAATATAAAGATCCACGTGGGAAACAATTGTTGCAGACTCTTGTCTCGTTATTCTTGTAAACAACCAGGTAATTTCCCGAAATGGATTTCTAAATGCACTAACTTGCATGCTTGTAATATCTTCAGGAAATAGAAGCGGGATTTCCAAAAAATGGGGCAAGAGGTCCAATCCATTATTATGCTTTGCTAGGAACTATTTGCAATCTTCTCCTCTCAACGTCAATGTTGGCTCCGACAATTTTAGCATGTGGCAGAAGAACTCAGGTGACAAAGAAACAGAAGGGCGGTCCCACAGTGGAATAATTATTGTCTCTGAAATAAATTTATCGACGCACCAAGAGACCAGGTCCTTACAGTCAAAAACCTCAGGGACACATCCTGCATGAGCAATCTTGGACATCCAAATTACTTGGTTCTCTACATCAGAGGTTGAGTAATAAGAATATGCCCTGGACCATTGGAAGTTCTGGTCCTTGTGCCCAAAGATGTTCAGTGTATCTCCACAGAACTGCTATCGAGCTGATGCCATAGGTTTATGAGAACATTGGTTTGCTGCAGATGATGGTTTAAATGAACAATTAGAGCCGATAATGTAACTTTTCGCTAAATCTTGGTTAAACACTTATGAATGGGAAATCTCCTCAAGCCTTTCATTGATTAATGACAATTTGTATGGGTGGTGCATGATGAACTGTTAGCAGTAAAGCTTATTTATTGCATATTTAGAAATGTGAAGGTGGTGGGTACAACGAAGAGAAATTAAGGATTGGAGGTTTTGTGAACGTGGGAAGTCCACGACATGCGAAGGAGATTTCATGATTTTGAAATCAACACTCGGAAGGGATAATATAATCCCCTCGCAAGCTTTGGTTTAATGCGCATCAATACAAGATCTCCTCGAGCCTTTCACCCATCAATGCCAATTTATATGGTTTTTGCATGATGACCTGTTAGAATTAAATGCCAGTGATTCCATATTTAGAAACAAGATNNNNTTCTTTTCTTTTATTATAGACAAGTGCGAAGGTGACGGAGACGAAAGAGAGCAAGGAAAGAATGGCAAGCTCTGAAAAGCGGTCATATGGGATTCAAAAAATGGTTACGGGGATACTCAGGACAACTGAGTGTTGCACGGTCAAATTTCATGTATCGGAATTTTTGAGTGCAAAATGTGTAAAACGAAAGAGATCACGATGGGGCAGTTCAACGACCGGTTTGTATATTTGCAGAATTCCGACAAAGTGGCTAAGTATGGAATAAAGAAATTGCTAATTGCATGCGTAACAATAAGATCTTATATATAATTGGCAACTTCTAATTGCAAAGGGGTGCGGGCACATGAAACAACGACTACAAACTGAATATTTCTTCAACCCGCCAAACCGACGATCCGCCAAAGAAATTTGAAGAAATGGCGAAGTATGGAAATCGGACAGACGGGCTTCAAAATGGGGTGACAATAGTTCCACAAAATATGCGAGGACCTGACGGTTAAATTGTATTTCTCGAAATTTTTCAATGAAAAATGTATACCACAGAAGAGGGCATGATAGGTGGACCGTAAAATGGAAGAGGGTATGATCTAAGGCCGGTTGCAAATTTGTATATCGCAGAAGTGACAGTATTGTTCGCAGGCCATGGAACAACATAAGTCCAATCTAGAGCCCACCTATCGGGAATTCACGGTCGGAGAAGTTTCTGGGTATGGAATTGGGAGGCATTCGGTCGGTGTCATGATAAAAGAGCACGAGTGTAACTGTGAACCCGCAAGACCGCCCATGCGCTCAGCCATACATTTTCGAAAGAACGAATAAGTGACGAAAAAGATAAAGTTCAAGGAAAAGAGAAATGGATATTTGGCCAAGTATAGAAGATGGAAAAACAAGGACCAATAAATTCACATCTGTAACAGATATTCCATTTTCATGGCAAGATATATACTTGGAAAGAATTGAGAAGCTCGTGGGAATAGAAAACAATGACCAGGAATACGATCCTCAAGTTTACTTGGTTATTTCTTGTATGTTTCATGTGTCAATTTGTATATCGTGGAACTCCGAGGCATTCTATTAGCGAGCCAGCCGGCAAGTCCGGCTATCAATTTGTATAGTGCGGAACTGTGGGTGTTGTTTGCAGGACACAAAACTATAGAAGAAATGATTTCCCCTTTAATATAGCTTATGTGCCGCAACTGTGGTATGGCTCGTTTTAGCACTTTTCCATCCGTAAAGAAAGGCAATCTTGAGCCCGCCAACCCTGGAGACCGTTTGTTAATTTGTATATCGCAGAGCTCCGAATGTTGTTTGGAGGTCACGAAAAAGTAGAAGTGCAATGTTGACCCGCTCAACGTGCAAGTCCGCCTGTCAATTTGTATATCACAAAACTCTGGGTGCTAGTTGCAGGACACGAAACAATAGAGGGTCAATTTAAAGAAAGGGGAAGCGGTTGTTGCAAACACGTGAATCCACCAAGCTGTACAACAAGGCATTTTTTGGAAAAAAACGATTAAGTGACTAGGAAGAGAAACTAGAGCGAACAAAAGAGTGGGAAAATAGAAAGGCGGAAGGCAGTTTTCGTAAGTGCGAATTGGTTTCAAAGAAGCCCCATTGTTGCAAAACCATCATTTTCTACTAATTGTCAGCAAATGCATTGTTGAAGATGAGATTTTATTGCAACGTGTGCATGTAATTATGTTCTTGATACATTCTTCCATGACTGTAACATATTAACTTAACTACTAAACTTCATTTTCTACTAATTTCCAGCAAATGCTTTGTTGAAGATTAGATTTTATTGGAACGTGTGGGTGTAACTGTGTTCTTGATACATTCTTCCATGACTGCAACATATTAACTCAAGTATTAAACTTCTTTCATTATGGGTTGTTAGCATTAAAACTTAATAATTGCATGTCTAGAAACAATAATAACGATTTTGCTGCAACATTGTACATTGGTATTGCTATGTTCTATCTGCATTACGAATAAAATTGAACATTGGTTTGAAACTGTGTAATCCATTTTTTGTTTGCATAAAAGGCTGGTGGATTGACATAGTACATTGTCATATAATTGTTAGATGTTCCATATTAGAAAAAATAACCTAAGTAAACAAAATATTGAAGAAGTACGAGAGCACCGAACCTTGCCAATGAGAACATGCGTTAAATCCAAAAAAGAAGCAGGAACGAAGAGTCAAAGGAAAATATTTTTTAATAGCAAATCCATTTGAAAAAATAAGAAAAACACCAAGTATTGTACATCAATCCTTAGAAATTGGACCCAATTGTTCAGGCCAAAACAATGAATGTATCTGTGACAAACACAGGAACGGGATTTGTAGTATGAAAGATCCTTGCAGTTTTCTCCTTGATGAATCATCATGTGCTGAAATTGATAGTTTTCAGAAGCTTCCCGTGAGGAAGAAGACGAAAAACATTACAGGGAAAATGGAATAGCCCTTAGCTGAAACGAACTCTGCATAGTCCAAAAAAATTCAGGAGCATAGGTTGCACGTGCAATTCTAGAGGGCCAAATTAGTCCATTCTGGGCGGAAGGAGATGACTAGTAGAAAAATGCCTTGCAGCAATGAGAGTTTTGGACCTCATTCCCGAAGATGTTAATCAATAATTTTTTGGCTTGAAATATATATCTGGGAGCATCAACATATCATTTCTTTACAGTGAAACTCTTCCGCCCAGAACAGACTAATTTGGAACTCTGGAATTCCTACTTTCGCATTGCAAAGTGGCTATTGCGTTTACCACCAGTCTCTTTTCTGAAACTCCTTTTGGTTTTGTCAGGACCACCATCACTAAGCCGGGAAGTTCCGTCCGTTATGGTTGATTTCAGTTTGGGTGCAGGAGTGGGAAGATTCTCTACATTGCTATCATCCATTGTCGTATCATCGCCCATCAGATCATCTTCTTCTGACTCAGAATTTATGACATCAACTTCTGCGACAGTCATGAATGCAATTGGGCAAGTTCTCTGAGTAGGCAGGGTTGCCTTGGATTTTTTTGGCTTGAAATATATCTCTTGGTGCACCAAGGGACCATCTCCTTTTTTGCTGATAGTAAGAATATGCCCTGGAATAGTGGAACCTCTGGCCATTATGCCCCAATGTGTTTACTATGTCTGGAAAGAACTGTTGCCACAAGGTATTAATAGTTTCTGTTTGCTCGAGATGATGTTTGAAATGAAAATTGGGGAGGGATAATATAACCCTCCGAAAATTATGGTTTAATGCATATCAATGGATTATCTCCTCGAACCTTTCCTTGACCAATGACAAGCTCTAGGGTTTGTGTCACCATCACAGCTCACTAATTGCACAATTAGAAAAAAGTGCGAAGGTGGTGGTGACGACGAAGAGAGATAAAGAATTAGAAATTTCTTAAAAGCACCAACCCACCGGCGCACAAAACAAAAGATTGCATCGTCTTTGAAATGAATATTTGGAAAGGATAACATACTTGTGTGCAAATCTTAGTTTAATTTGTAGTAATGACAAATCTTCTCCGGATTTCCAAACATTAATGACAATCTTAACGGTTCTTGCAGGATGACTACTAGCATTAAAGTTTGATTATTGCATATCTGGAAACAAGTACGAAGGCAGTAGTGATGGTGAAACCGATTCCAAGAAATACCTAAGTATGGAAAGCGGCTGGGCGGGTTACAAAAGAAAAATGACAGAAGATATACCCAGGAGATGTGAAGGGCCGATGGTCATATTGCATCTCAGTGACAAATATTAGCCGTCAATTTGTATGTCGCGGAATTTGTAAAAGGACGAACCAAACAGAAAATGAAAGTATATGACATGAAGGGTGGTTTGTTTGCAAATTTGTAAATCACGAAAGTCCAAGTGCTAGTCGCAGGTGACAGAACAATGGAAACGCAATGTTAAATCCCCCTATGTAGGAACCCACATTTCAAAGAAGAAAATAAGAGAGAAAAGAGAAACTAGAATTTTTTGGAAAAACGAGTAATACACACTAAATATATACTTAGCCACTTTTTGGATCGTGGGTTCTCGGACTGGCGGGCTCTAAATTGGGTATCCATTGTTCCCTGGTCTACAAATAACATTCAAAATTCCGCGATATAAAAATTGCCCATCGGACCTGTGAGGTGGCTCGCTCAAAATTGCACTCCTTCTGTTTATTTTCATACAAACAGTACTCACAGTTCCGCGATATACAAATTGACAGATGAACTCCAGGGCTGGCGGCCATGAGCGTGCGATTCTCTACGGATGCTAATCCCTATTAACTATTGGACATTATCTAAAGACATTCTTTTGAATACTAAATTATTAATATAAAATATTGATATTGTACAATTTAATTAGAGAAGGAGGTCTGTACAATATGAAACAGGGAAGTGGTCGGTCGGTCGGGCTGCTGATATAAAAGTATGTGAAATATGAATACGTGAATCCGCCAACTTCCTTACCAAGAAATTTTCCGTAAAAAAGGAGCAATACATAAAATCTATTTTTATAAAGTACGAACATGAGATTTTATAGAGCATGTACTGTTCCCGCATTCCATATTTAATCCAATCTTTCGATCGCGGGTGCTTGGGCTAGCGGGCTCAAAACTGGGCCTCTATTATTCCGTTAGCTACAAATAACACCCAATAGTTCCGCGATATACAAATTCACAGGAGGTCTTGCGGGCTGGCTCGCTCAACATTGCATTTCTATTGTTTCGTGTCGTTCAAACAACACTCGGAGTTCTGCCATGTACAAATTCACAGATGGATTCCAGGGCTAGCGGGCCCAACCTTGCAAGTGTTTACGGGTAGTGATCCCTATGAACTATCTAACAGTACCAATGGAATGACGAGCTGGTGGGCTCAAAAGTGGGGCTACGTTGTTCTGTACCCTACAAATAGCACCCAGAGTTCCATGATATACAAATTGACAAGCCGATTTGCAGACTATTTCAATTTTAAGGGCCTCCTGTTGATGTAATAGCACAATTGGACTTCAAGTCGTGAATCCGACAACTTCCACAGGTAGAATTTTTTCGAAAAACAAGTAATACATACTAAGTATGAACTTTTACAAGGTATGGACACGAGGTTCTTATAGACTTTGTATGGATCCCGCATTTCATACTTGGCCACTTTTTCGATTGTGGGTTCTCGGTCTAGCGGGCTCAAAGCTGGGCCTCTATTGCTACTTATCCTACAAATAACACCTAGAGTCCCGCGATATACAAATTGACAGCTGAAGTTGCAGACTGGGTCGCTCAACATTGTAGTTCTATTGTTCCGTGTCTTCTAAACATGATTCAGAGGAAACGAGTAGTACATAGTAAAGATGTACTTCTAAAAACTATGGACATGAGATTTTATAGAGCATGTATGGATCCCTCATTCCATACTTAGCCACTATTTGGATGGCAGGTTCAAAATTGGCCCTCTGTTGTTCCGTGCCCCACAAATAGCACCCACATTTCCATGATATACAAATTGACAAGCATACTTGCCAGCTATTTGAATTTTAAGGGAATCGTAGTCATGTCATAGCACAATTCGACTTGGGCCAATTTATATTCCTTTATTACAATATTAAACAGGGAAGCGGTTGGTCGGGCTGGTGATATAAAAGTAAGTGAAATCTGAAGTTGTGAATCCGCCAGCTTCCGCAACTACAAGTTTTCCGAAAAATGAGTAATACATACTAAGTATGTACTTTTATAAACTATGGACATGAATTTTTTATATATCATGTACGGATCCGCCATCCATATTTAGCCACTTTTTTGGATCGGGGGCTCTCGGGCTGGTGGGATGAAAATTGGGCCTCCATTGTTCCGCGATCTACAAATAGCACCCACAATTCCATGATATACAAATTTACAAGCGGGCCTGCGGGTTGGCTAGCTCAACATTGCACTTTCATTGTTCTATGTCCTCCAAATAACACTCGATGTTCCGCGATATACAGATTGACAGATGGACTCGAGGGATGGCAGGTTGAAGTTTGCCATTATTTACAGATGGCAATCCCTATTAACTATCTAACATATCTAAAGACATTATTTCAACACTAAATTATTAATATTACATATTGATATTGCAGAATTTAATTAGATGACAAAGTTTGTACAATGTAGTCGGGCAAGTGATATAAAAGTTTTCCAACAAACGAGCAATACATAGTAAACATGTACTTTTATAAAGTATGGAAATGAGATTTTATAGATCATATGCGGATCCCTCATTCCATACTTAGGCACTTTTTGGATCACAGGTTCTCGGCCTGGCGGGCTGAAAATTGAGCCTCTATTGTTCTGTTTCCTACAAATAGCACCCAAACTTCCACGATATACAAGTTGACAGGCGGACTTGCGATTTGGTTGGCTCAACATTGCACTTTTATTGTCCCGTAGCGATTCCGTATTAATTCCATATTTAGCCACTTTTTTGGATCGGGTGCTCTCGGGCCGACGGGATGAAAATTAGGCCTCTATTGTTCCGTGCTCTACAAATAGCACCCACAATTCCACGATATACAAATTGACAAGCAGACCTCCAGGTTGGCTGGTCAACATTGCACTTTCATTGTTCTGTGTCCTCCAAATAGCATTCGGAGTTCCACAATATACAAATTGACAGATGGACTCGAGGTAAATTATTAATATTAAATATTGATATTGCAAAATTTAATTAGACGAGAAAGATTATGACAAACGAGCAATACATAGCAAACATGTACTTTTATAAAGTATGGACATGAGATTTTATAGAGCATATGTGGATCCCTCATTCCATACTTAGAAACTTTTTGGATCACGGGTTCTCGGCTTGGCGGGCTGAAAATTGAGCCTCTTTTGTTCTATGTCCTACAAATAGCACCCAGACTTCCGCGATATACAAATTGATAGGCGGACTTGCGGGCTGCTTGGCTCAACATTGCACTTTTATTGTTCTGTGTCCTCCAAACAACACTCAGAGTTCTGCGATATAGAATTCGACAGGACTCCACGTATGGCGGGTTCAAGATTGCAATTGTTTGGGGATGGTCATCCTATCTAACTTTATCTAAAAACATTATTTTCAAATAATTATTAATATTTTAAAAAAAATGAAGGAAACAAAAGAAAGTTTTTTTAAAATTCTATCACTGCAAGCATAATAAGAACCAATTTGAATTTTAAGGGCCTCTTGTTCATATGATAGCACAATTTCACTCTGCACAATATATATTCGTTGATTTCAAATTATTCCACGACATTAATTTTACCAGGTTCATCGAATAAGCAAAAATGCCAAAACAACGACCAATTTGAATTTAAGGGCCTCTTGTTGATATGACAACACAATTGCACTTCACACACTATATATTCGTTGATTTCAAATTATTCCAAAACAATAATTTGACCAAGTTCAACACTCAATGAAATCTGCTAAAAAAAGACACATAGTACATTTGTGTCACAACGTCATAGAAACTATCAGGTGGATCTCCAGGCTAGCTGGCTAAAAAATTAAATTATATTGTTCCGTGTCCTCCAAAGAACAGTTGGAGTTCTGCGGTATACAAATTGATAGACAAAGCACATAACCAAGAACCAACCAAACTTTAAACAGGTCGCAAACAAATTCCCAGAAGGTTCCATAGAGAAGAACCCATCGACCTTTGCACCAAACAATTTGATATACAAAGAAAAGACGTCGCCACATTCATTTTCTCTTGCATCTGGTATATGTTTCCAGTAGAAAATAATCGGGCCATGGGATATATGGCGTTTTCTGCCATGCTAATCTTATGCACGTACAATCCCAAATAGCCAAGTCCAACGAACATTCATCTGGATGCTGAACAAATATTACAGAGACACATGAGGTATTTTTATTTCATGCCAAAGTTTGACATATAATATTTTTTTCTCCTTCTTGAACCGATATAAAAAATTACATTATCCTCATTTAAGGTGAATTTTCTATGTATCTGAAGCTCCCACAGCATGTAGACACTGCTTGCCTTTTTCTGTAGATAAGTTTCATACGACAACTCTGTCAACTTAGGAAGCACATTTTGTAACAGAGGTTGCCTAACCGTACAATGCATAGTTGTGTTGGACATGGTTTGGATAACAACATTGACACAATGTCCATATATATATGGACATTTTCACTGCATCACAGACAATCAATCGTATCATCACTTATCAAAGCGGAGGTAGAAGCAGGGGAGTTGCATTTTGCACATACAGTTCAAAGGGGTTTGAGTACACATTGGCTGCAACTAAAACACCTTCAACCTGGGAACGCGAGCATAGGAATTAATACATTGAACAATATAATATACAACTGC
>SNQJ01S0180368.1:0-15647 GCA_010110895.2 Picea sitchensis | reverse complement strand
TAGAGTTTGACAACGTAATGTGTAGTTCTTGAAAATACCTTTCCAATGGGCTATCACACGCCTAAAACAAATATTGTATGCAAAAGTTACGACCTCGAGAAGTTAATGTACTAACTTATCCAAACGGGACCCACATGACTTTTGGCGTTTCATCTCCTAGGGTTAGGTTTTTGGATGTCTAGGGTTTTGGAATTCATGTTTATCATAAAAAGGCCTTCATAGCATCATTGTAATCATCTTCTTTCGAATGAGTGTAGCCGTCACATCTCTTCTCAGAGATAAAGCTGCCACCATTCTAGCGAGTCTTGCACTTTGTATTTTTATAGTCTCTGTACAATTCTTTAATTAATAGAAATCAAGTATTGTTGTATTTCTCTATTTCTAGAACTTTTAATGAGCATTTCATTTTAATATATTTGCTTTCATTTCATTCCAAAAATAATCCGGATCAGTGGTATCAGAGCAGGATGCTCTTGATTGTTTTTCAACGCATGTCCTCGACGAGGTCAGAGTATAGCCAATTGGGTCTCGAGTTTGTCTCTCTTGAGGACAATCACTCTCGCATGCCCAATAAATCCTCGATGGTGGAAGAAAATAAAAACGACAGAGCAAAATATTCTATTAACTTGTTGCTTGAGCAAGATCTCACACGACAGAGGGACGAAATGATAGAGAATTTTTCACACATCCTTCAACGCTTGCTGATAGCAACATGCACATCTTCATCAAGTGGCCATTTTGGAGAAACCTCTCCCTTCAAGGTACAAATTAATTTTGATATTCCCATATTTGAAGGTCAGATAGATGCAGATGCCCTATAAAAATGGTTAAATTTATTAGAAGATTATTTCTCTGTTCAAAATTTTCCCGATAGGGAAAAGATCACCTTCACACTCCTGAAGGCATTCTCCCATGTCAAACATTGGTGAGAAACTTACTGGGAGCAAAGTTCCATAGAGGAATATTGAATATATAGGGTTGAGCCCACTTGGGATTTTTTTGTGGATGCGGTCAAAGAACAATACTATCATGTTGATAACTATGAAGACCAGTACATGAGATGGACCAGAATGCAGCAAGAGAAGAGCCAAACAATGTTGAAGTTCACAAATACTTTCCATAGCTTGCGCACCAAGATGGGTATCAAAGACTCTGAGAGACATCTGGTTTTGAAATACCATGGGGCTCTGCATAGGTACATCCAAACTGAAATGGATTTCCTAAACATCTCATCATTGGGAGCTTCCTATCGATATGTTGTCAAAATCGAGCATAAATTTAGGCACTAGAACAAATGGGAATTTGGATCTGCGAATATGCAAAAACCAAAGCATGGTAAAGATGACCCTAACCAACAACCTCTAGAAAACCAGTCCAAGACACGGGAAAAAAAGGGTAAAGTAAAGACGAAGAATGACACTAGGAAGTGGTGTGACTTCCATAAAATCCCCTGGCCCAACACCTATGAATGTCACTCGAAACAGTCATTGGTGGTTGAGGTCAAAGACACGGAGACGAAACCTTATTCATAATCCGATCCATAAAATATTGAAAACAGAAAGATCATCGATGCAGATCCCACTGCTATTGTCGTGACCACAACAATTCAAATAGAAGAACCAATAGATCCTGGAGAGGGGGAGGGCCTCTTCCATTCACAGATGTGGGTGAAGGGGACTCCATTGCATTTCATTTTTTATAACGACAGCTAGAAGAACCTCATCTCATCTAAGGTTGTCAAGTAGTTGGGGTTGCTGACAACACCACACCCGCAACCATACAACATCGGGTGGCTTTACCAGGGATGAGATCTTTGCATCAACCAGTAGTGTCTCCTATTCTATGGCATCCATCCCTTCAAGGAAGAGGTAGTGTGGATATTTCCCCTCTTGATGTCTGTTATGTTGTTTTGGGCCAACCATATATGTGGAAACGTCATGGTGTCTATGAGTCTAGACCTTGTAGTGTCATTATTAATATGGGAGGTCAACTCTAAAGGATACCAGAGGTAGTTTCGACTACTGCTCCACCAAAACAACACCACAAGGTAATCTCTCATACTGCAAAATTCATCCTCTTCATAGTTTTTTCAAAGGATGCACAAAAGACTAATACAACCACTACAACCTCAACACCTTCTATCTAGCCAAAACATATTGTCGAAGAGATATAATATATTTTTTCTTCACCTACAATGGTGCCTATGCAATTCCCTATCCAACCCAGAGACAACAGGTTGGTGGAACATATTCAACCCCTCCAACAACAAGTTTGTGACAGTCTTCCATGAGCCAAGAAGAACAACTTCTCCAACAAGGCACACAACTCACCAAGCATCAAATTCAAAAAATGCTTTCCCCTCTTCCCTAGGCACTCAATGCAATGGAGACCATTGCTTCCTAAGGGGGAGGATTGATCCAGGTGGATATTGGTGGCCACCCACCTGTTCCAACTGGCTCCTCTTTTTAGTTTTTAGTACACCATGTTCTTCTGTACTTCTTTGTAATTGTGGGTTCTACACTTCCAAGGTTGTCTAAATCCCTACACATCTTCCGGGTGGATACTGGTGGCCTCCCACCTAATCCAACTAGCTTATTTTTTATGTTTTCATGTTAACACATATTGTTGTACTTCTAGGGCCATTTTGGGGCACTAAACTATGTTTTTTTGGCTCGCCACAGTCAAAATGTAGATGTAGTCAGAGTTTGATGGAGTAATGCGTAGTTGTCGAAAATTCCTTTCCAATGGGATATCACGCGCCCGAAACATAGATCATATGAAAAAGTTAAAACCCCGGGAAGTTAATGTACTAACTTACCCAAACATGACCCACATGACTTTTGGCATTTTATGTCCCAGGGTTAGGTTTTTGGATGTCGCATTCATGTTTATCATCAAAAGTCCATCATATCCTATTGGCACAGGGGCAGAACCAGGGTTCAACTCTTCAACAACGCACCGACAAAACCCTAACTACCGGCCCTTTCAGCAACACCTACGAAGCAGATGAAGTCTCACCCGAGGTAGAGGCAGGGGGGGTTGCAAGACTCAAGTGTATACAACCTAGCTGGGACATAGATACATGATCACAATACTTAACATGGCACTTAGAAATTAACATTCATTAGTCTTTAACCCTTATTCACATCGCAGGTTAAAACCCTATTTACAGAACAATGCGGTATTAATCCAGATCTAAGTAAATCTAGCCATTCAACACATAGCATTAAAGAGGATCTAGCATTCATTCACATCATAAAGCACTTAAGCATTCATAGATCTATCTATCACAACAATGCACTAAGAAAATACAAGAACAATATAGCACAAAGCATAATAAAACATGATATGCGTGGTTCACCCCAATGCGGGGCTACGTTCACCAACTCTTCTTCTTCTTTATTAGCTTCTTCCAATCTCCTTACATGCATAGAGCCACAATCCAACTCCGCATAGAACACGAGATCTGCGTGCACCTTGCCAGATCCTCCTTCCCCGAGTTTGGTCCAAGAACAGAGCCTTTACACAATCTGTGCACACAACACTTACAAACGCTTGCACTTAGCTCTACAAGCCTCAACATATAGTATGCACAAAGAATTCACAACTATTCTCACTTAGCAACATCCAACTGCGGTGCTCTTACATTGTTGAGCCACTTATTTATACATTACAAAAGAGGCCTAAACATGGGTAAAACCCATGGGACGACATCCCATACCCGTTACATAAACCCTAAAACCCAAAAAGCCCACAAAAGGGGGCAAAATCCCACGATATCCGCTTCGACTTGGAATTCCATCTTCGACCAGCCTGTCGAAGTCCCAAAAATGGTCAAACAGGACCAATGTTTCCACAAAACTTGGTCGAGGGCCAACAGGCCCCCAACACTCACCTGTGACTCGTCCTGAGTCAGTCTGATCTGAGCAATTCTACTTTGAAGGCTTCGATATTGGCTCGAGTTTCCTCGACTTGTTGCTTTGCTAGAGCTTCCTTCTCAGAAAAATCTTGGATAAATTTCTTGGTGACAGGCCCTTCCAAGAATTGTTCCACTGTGGTGACCACTTGTTCCAACTGTGCACCTTGTCCTTCGATTTCTTCAAAAAGTGTGCAAGCTTCATCCTGCACCAGCTGGAGTCTCTGGGTCACTTCCATGACTCGACTCTGGATGGCATTGACCTGTTGTTGAACTGTGCACACCTCCTGTGACCTTTTCATCTTCTCTACTACTGAAAGCAGCATCAACTATGCTTGTACTGTCAATGCTTGTTGCTTCACCTCCTGGAGCTGTGACTCCAATGTCCTTAGTTCCGGGTCTTCTGCAAGGAGCTCATAAGTCTGTGCACTTCGGTTGCTCAGTTGCTTACATTGGGACGCCAATGCCTTGATTCTTTCGACTGCTCTCCTGACAGTTTCTTCCCTCTGATCTCTCACTTCCTGTGGATTGCTCAAGACTGCGTGCAGTTCTAGATCTGGTACTCTTGCTTGAAGATGCTGAATGACCTCAGTGAGCTTCCCCACTTGGCTCTCAATTGTCTCTTCGTCCATCTGTGCCAGTCCCGACACAGAGTGAAGTGCTCTAGTTACTGCTTCTCTAACTCCAATCTGCTCCGTGAGTAGCTGGTCTTTCTCTCTCTGGATCCGCTCTCTATTCTCTTCAAACTCTGCTCGGAGGTCATCTTTCTCTTGCTGCACAACCTGACATTGCTATAGGGATTCCTCCTTTGCTTGCTTCAAGGCCTCTATGGCCTTTTATTTTTCCTCCTATACTTGATGAAGGTGAGCCTCTGTCACATCTGCTAATCTGCATAGTTGGGCAGGCTCATCTCCCACTTTTATACCTCCTGATGACAACGACGCAATAGACACTGCGCGACTCGAATAGAGATCTTGTTGTACCCCTTTTAGCTCCGCCTTGATCCTGTCATACATTGTCTCCTTTTTTGCTTCGTTTCATTGCAAAATATTCTCCGAAGTGTATGATACAGCTGTGATTATGAGGTCAATATCATCCATCGTGAGTATGTCTGCGACTGAGGCTTATTGGCTCGCGACTTCTTCTGCGTTGAGGGTTTCTTCAGAGAAACCTTTCTTTTCTTGGATGTCTCAGCCTCTGTAAGGGGATCCTTAGGAAATGTCACTTCGCCCTTTTCCTGCTTGTCTTCTTACTGAGCTTTCTTTCTTTCTTTCCTGTGATCTTCGTCTATGGATTCCTCTTTCCATTCTTTTTTTTATCTTCTCTTAGCATAGTAACTTTGCACTGATGAGGGTCCTTCACAAGGTTCGAGGGTAATACTTATCCTCTTACTATTTCAGGGGTAGGTTCTCTACTCTCCTGCATGGGTAGGTTCTTTAAGCCTTCTTGCGTTCTCCCAACTTCAACAACTAAGTCTCTAGCCCTCAGTTGCTTCGAATTGTCTTCTTGTTCTTCTCTTAGTCGTTCTATTTTCTTGGCTACGAAGTCCCTTAATTCTTTCTTTTTCTGTTCTATGGCTTCCTCTTCATATTTCCTTCGGATATGATCTTTCTCAATCCAGGGTTTTCCTAACATAAGTGCAAAAGGAGCGTTGTTATCAACAAACTTAATGACCTCAAATTCTTCTTCAATCGATGCTCCATGGGCTATCATAGGTATATGAGTAAGTCTTCCACATAGGATTATCATCTTTCCTTTAAAAAATCTTATCCCTTCCAATGAAGGAATCATAGCAGGATTTCCTAAAATTTGCCAAGTACTTTCTGGCATAATGTTCACCTATGTTTCCTCATCCAATACACAGTCTATGTCGAAGTATCCTATTCTTGTTTCTATGCACTACTTCTCTTTTAAGATCTCTGGTAAACTGATGCCTCTGTGATCATTCAATGTTTTTTTCATATGCAATAATATAGCCTCTGATTCTTTTTGGTTCTCTAGCATATTCTTAGTATCTTGACCTTTTTCATGGTTTTCATGTCTTAGGTTCATCTTTTCAACTTTAGCAATCATTCTAGGGCAATCCAAAACTTCATGACCAACAACTTTACAACAAATACAAACATGACCTATGTCAAGGCATTCCTTAGCAACATGTCCCGGTCTTCTGCAATTATAACATAATGTCAATCCTATGTTTCTCTTAAATGATCCCCAACCTTTCCTGTATTGCACATTGGGATCACAGTGATGGACCTGCAAAAAATTCTTTCTAGGATCCTGCATCCACTTGTTAGTCCAAAATTTCTTTCTATGCATCAAAATAACATATCTTTCACTATCTCTATCAGATCTATTCATAACAAATCTTCTTTCTTCTATTTGTTCCCTAGTTTTCAGGCTAGGACAAAATCTATCAAACATACCTAAATCCATATTTCAAAAAAAAAAATTCCACTTCTCTTACCTTTACCAAAGCACAAAGCTTTAGGATCTTACCTCTTTTCTTCAGATCCGGCTCCCTTCTTAGCACGGAGCTTCGCAAGACAAGTAGAATACTGCACACTACGACAACAGATCTACACACAAAGATTTATCTTTTCTTTAGTTCCCAACAATCACAGTTTTGGGTCCCGAAAACAGAACCATTTGTTCGGATAGAGGCAGACCCAGGGTTCAACGCTTCAACAATGAACCGACAAAACCCTAACTACCGATCCTTTCGGCAACACCTACGAAGTAGATGAAGTCTCACCCGAGGTAGAGGCAGGGGGGGTTACATGATTCAAGTGTCTACAACCTAGCTGGGACATAGATCTATGATCACAATACTTAACAAAACACTTAGAAATTAACATTCATTAGTCTTTAACCCTTATTCACATCGCAGGTTAAAGCCCTAATTAGAGAACAACGTAATATTAATCCAGATCTAAGTACATCTAGCCATTCAACACATAACATTAAAGCGGATCTAGCATTTATTCACATCATAAAGCACTTAAGAATTCATAGATATATATATCACAACAATTCACTAAACAAATACAAGAACAATATAGCATAAAGAAAAATAACACAAGATATACATGGTTCACCCCAATGTGGGGCTATGCCCACCAACTCTTCTTCTTCTTTATTAGCTTCTTCCAATATCCTTACATGCATAGAGCCACAAGCCAAATCTGCATAGGATAGGACATCTGTGCACACCTCACCAGATCCTCCTTCCATGATCTTGGTCCAAGCACAGATCCTTTACACAGTCTGTGCACACAACACTTACAAACGCTTGCACTTAGCTCTACAAGCCTCAACATATAATATGCACAAAGCATTCACAACTATTCACACTTAGCAACATCCAACCATGGTGCTCTTACATTGCTCTACCACTTATTTATACATTACAAAAGAGGCCTAAACATGAGTAAAACCCATGGGCCGACATCCCATATCCGTTACATAAACCCTAAAACCCAAAAAGCCTGCAAAAGGGGGCAAGATCCCCCGATCTCCGCTTCGTCTTGGCGTTCCATCTTCAACCAGCCTGTCGAAGTCCCAAAAATGGTCAAACACGACCAATGTTTCCACAAAACTTGGTCGAGGGCCAATAGAGCCTCATTGTAATCATCTTCATGCGAATGAGTGTAGCTGTCACATCTCTTCTCAGAGATAAATCTTCCACCATTCTAGCAAGTCTTGCACTCTGTATTTTTACAGTCTCTTTACAATTCTTTCATTAATAGAAATCAAGTATTGTTGTATTTCTTTGCTTCTGGCACTTTTCATGAGTATTTCATTGTAATATCTCTTCTTTCATTTCGTTCCAAAAATAATTCGGATCATACATTTTCTTGACATAGAAGAAAAAGGTGCTTTTGCTAAACTCACCCGATTACAACAGTCTGGTATAGTTGAAGATTTTTTTTCAGGATTTTAATGTGTTAGACACTCATGTCCCTAACATGTCAGAAGATTGGCTACTAAAAATAGCCTTATTAGGATTAAATGGAAATATACATAATGAGCTCGAACTACTTGACATTAAGGATATCGAGTAAACTCACAATAAAGCTAAAATTTCTGAAAATAAACTTAAAGTTTATCAAAAGACAACATGGCAGTCACTGGAAGACTCTAGCTCCAAATACATCCCCCCTCAAAAAAGGACATTTCCACCAGACACGAGACAATATAAGTTTAAGGACCGATGTTTTAAATGTAATGTGCCTAATTGGAAACCAGGCCATAAGTGCAAACACAAGAAGTTTTTTCATTGCGAAATAGAAAAGAGTGATAGTGACAAGGACGAAGAAGTAGGGAACACATCTTCATCTGGTGAAGAAACAAATAATGAATACCCACGAAATCCCCATGATTTAGGGAATTAAAACACAATTCCGACACTCTCTGTCACTGCAATGACAAGGATTTCTGAGCCCCAAACTATGAAAGTTTATGACTATGTTAAGAAAAAAAAAGTGACAGTGCTCATTGATAGTGGAAATTCACATAACTTTAGAGATACAAATATATCAAGGCAATTAAACATATTTATTCATCCTACATCTAAATTTCAAGTCTCCATCCCAGGAAATAGGACTATATCATGTGATGGGAAGTGCCACAAGGTAGAAATATCCATGAGTGACTACAAATTAAAATCCCCTATGTATGCTATGCCAATCAAAGGGGTAGATATTGTCTTGGGGGCCCAATGGCTAGCCACGCTTGGTACTGTTGGACTAAACTTACAAGAGAAATTTATAAGGTACTATCAAAATGGGGAAAAGTATAAATTACATGGAATTAATTGTCCTTCCCCACAAATAGTCTTGTCCAATAAAATGGAAAAAATGATTAAAAAGGGAGCCCATGGTTATTTCTTACACTGCTATGCAATAGAGGGTACTACTAAGGAGGAAAAAAATGATGATCTCAAGAAATTGGACAAAATTCTTGGAAAATATAACACCATTTTTTAGGAATTTCCTCCACCTCGTTCTAGAGACCACATCATGGAATTGATCCATGATTCCACACTAATTAGAAAAAAATGTAATAGACAGTTGCACCAACACAAGACAGAAATCAAATCTCTGGTTCAAGAATTATTGGACTACGATGTTATTACACGAAGCAAGAATCCTTTCTCATCTCTGGTCATACTTGTTAGGAAAAATGATGGATCATATAGACTTTGTATTGATTATCAGACATTAAACAAAATTACGATAAAGGATAAATTTGCAATTCCAATTGTGGATGAGTTATTAGATGAGCTCCATGGCACTAAATATTTATCCAAGCTAGACCTAAAGTCAGGTTATTACCAAATAAGAATTCAAGAGGAAAATTTTCTCAAAACCGCTTTTTGTACCCATGAAGGGCTATATGAATTTCAAGTCATGCCCTTCGGTTTATCCAATGCTCTCGCTACCTTCCAAGTAGTAATGAATGATTTATTTCGTCCATACCTACAAAAGTTTGTACTTGTCTTTTTTGATGATATCCTTATTTATAGAAAGAACGGGAACTCACGCCTTAAGCACATTGAGACAGTATTAAAAATCCTGAGATTAAGTTCTACGCTAACAAATCCAAATGTAGTTTTGGACAAAAAGAGATAGTATTTTTGGGAGATGTTGTATCACATGAAGGAATCAAGGTTGATCCGAAGAAAATTGTGGTAGTTACTGAGTGGCCTAGCCCCAGATTAATCACATCGTTACGAGTATTCTTGGGTCTTACTGGGTACTAGAGAATATTTTTCCGAAACTATGCACAAATTGTAGCCCCATTAACAACATTATCGAAGACAGATGCATTTAAGTGTAATGACGAAGCTGAAGCATATTTTAGAAGGTTGAATCTGTTAATGACACCCATTCCAGTTTTTTCAGCACCATATTTCTCCAAATCATTTTTCCTTGAATGTGATGCATCAGGAGATGGATTAGGTGCCATACTTATGCAAGATAATCATCCCATTGCATTCGAGAGTCAGAAATTCAAACCAAGGGAGAAAACAAAATCAACATATGACAAAGAAATGTTGGGAATTATGCATGCTTTGGTTAAGTGGAAAAAATACTTGTTGGGAATGAAATTTCTCTTAAAATTGACCACAATAGCTTGAAGTATTTTTTAACTCAGAAAAATATTTCATAAGAGCAACAAAAATGGGTGACCAAAATCCAGGTCTTTGATTTCAATATTCTTTACAAAAAAGGGAAGGAGAATGTGGTTACGGATGGGTTATCAAGGAAAATTGATAATGATGTTACTCTATGTTCTATGTCCATCATCAGTCCCTAATGGATCTCAAAATTTCAAACTGAGTATACAAAAAATCCAAGAATAAGAAGGCTAATAGAAGAAGTCGAAGGAAACCCAACTATAGATCCTAAATTCACTTGGGAGAATGACATACTTTGGTACAAACAACGAATATTTTTCCCCATCTCTTCCAAGTTCAAACTCCGAGTTTTGAAAGAAAATCACGATTCTTCGTTAGCAGGCCATGTTGGGTTTTTCAAAACTTACTACAATATACGCCAGTCCTTCTTCTGGAAAGGTATGTGATCCAACATTCAGAAATGTAGCAGAATGTGACACCTGTCAACGACAAAATTTTGAAACTATTGCTCCTCCAGGCCTTTTGCAACCCCTTCATATCCCATCCAAAAAATGGTTTGAAATATCTATGGACTTTGTTACTGGTATTCCTACCTCTAAAGGAAACGACACTATATTTGTAATCGTCAAATGATTAACCAAATATGCCCACTTTGTCCAAATCTCTTCAAAGGCCAAGGCTAGCCAAGTCACTAATAGCTATGTTAAAATTATTTTTAAACTTCATCGATTTCCCAAAGTTATCATAAGCGATAGGGATCCCAAGTTTACTAGAAATTTTTGGAAGGAACTATTTTGTCAGGTGGGGAAATCCTAACCATGAGTACTTCATATCATCCCCAAATAGATGGCCAAACTGAAGTGATTAATAAATTCCTCGAAGGAT
Source organism: Picea sitchensis (assembly GCA_010110895.2). NCBI lineage: Eukaryota > Viridiplantae > Streptophyta > Pinopsida > Pinales > Pinaceae > Picea > Picea sitchensis. The sequence goes on along the minus strand of SNQJ01S0180368.1, from coordinate 4,704 downwards.
ATCTAAGGAATTTTGTGAATGATTGTCAAACACAATGGATCAATTGGATACACATCGTAGAATGGTGGTACAATAATACATATCATACCTCAACAAAAATGTCCCTGTTTGAAGCACTATATGGTTATCCGCCTCTCTCTATTAAGGAGTATGTTATCAATTCTAAGGTTCCTACCGTGAAAGACTATCAAGTTGCATGGGATGAATTTCTATGCACTCTTAAATCTCACCTCGAACAAGGAAGGAACCAAATGAAACAACTATATGAAAAAAGAAGAACCGACAAAAAATTTATGATAGGCGATTGGGTGTTTGTTCGACTGCAACCTTACAAGTATAATTCTCTTAAAAATTACAAGAAACACAAACTGAATCCTAATTTTTATGGACCCTATCAAATTCAAAAGAGAATTGGACAAGTTGCTTATGCCCTCGATATTCCAAATAAAGGGAAATTGCATGACGTTTTTCATCTTTCTTGTTTAAAGAAAAAACTAGGTCCTACCATCCATATACAAACATAGTTTCCTCTTTTAGATGAAGAAGGAAAGTTAATTTTAATTCTTGAAGGAATCCTTGAAGTACGAACCAAATTCCTACGTTCTAGAAGAATTAATGAGTATATGATCAAATGGAAGAACCTACCTGAAGATGCAGCCACTTGGGAAGATGAGGAGTTTAGATCTAAACATTCGTCCTTGTCCATGCTTCAAGGACACATTTTTTCAAATAGGGAAGACTTGTAATATACCGTACATATATTACAATGTCGTTAATTAATAAATTAAATCATTAAAGTAATTATTATACGTTTAATGTAAAGTCACATCTTTTCAGACAAAAATACGTGACTCTACTCTTTCACGTGTATTTGATACACATTGTTGTACATTGTAGAGATCATCAAACATTAAATTTATAAATATTAATATATATTTTGTGTATATTTAATCTTAAACCTTCCACTCACCTTCATGTGGAAACGAGTCACCAGGGCTCCAAATCACAGACTTGAGCATGAAAGGACTCATTCCTTTGATTGGCTAGAGCTCGATGATACTTGGGCATGAGAAATTACTCACTTTTCATGTTAACACTTCAATAAAAAGAAATCTATATTGAAACTTGAATCCATGATAACAATTTCAAAAGTAATCTAGATTGAAACTTGAATCCATGATAACAATGCCAATGAAAATGGCTTAGATCAATAAGAAGAACACGAGTTAAGAAAAAGAATGATCAAAGGCCATTTCACACACAGTGAAGAAAACATCCTAGTCTTTAAAATTAGCACGAGAGTTCTAGGAACACTTGTATAGATGAACTAAATGTAATCAAAAGGTTGATTCAAAAAGATGCATATGATGATATGGATAATAAAAGGTATAAATGTGGTCAAGTTAGGTCAAGGTTGAGGATGATATCTTGACCCTAGAAGAAAGAGCTTAGGTAATGAAATAATGGTTAAGTTCTTAAAACAAAAGGGAGGCTTATATGCACGGGGCATGTTGAGGGGTCAACAGAATTAAGCCTGAAGCAAGCAACTTTGGAGTGTTTGTTGTGATGCTAGGGAATATATCCTTGATGAAAAGAAAAAAGGTCGTAGCCTAAAATTGAGAAGTGTATTTTTGTCGATTATTCGAAATATATGAAAGGTTATAAACTTCTTATACCCAACGCTACATGAGTCATTATTAGAAGAGATGTCCATTTTGATGAAAATCTTTCATCCTGTGACCCATGTTTGGTGCATCTTCCATGTCCTTTTACTTTTTCTATACCAACTTCTTCTTTCTCTTATCATATTCATCTACTCTATATCACTCTTCTTCTTCTTCTTATTCAGATGACAATGAGGATGGACACCAAAATTTTCCTGTTCTATATTCTCCCTCATATGAAAAAGGGAAACTTAAAGAAACGATGAAACTTAAAGACAAAGTTGAATGTCTAACTTAGTAAGGAATCTAGCCATTGGAACCTTCTATTTGTGAACTCAACTAGGAATTAAGTAAGATGTAAGTCATTTAAGAAATGTAAGAGAATAATGGGACACTGAGGAGCGTTTTTAGGAACACTTTTAGGCGGGTGAGGGAAATAGACAAATTTAATTAATTAATAAATTGATTTTCTGGTGCAACTAAGGGATTGGGCGACATGTGTACGGGAGAGGTTTTTCGAAATTAATTAAATGAAAAAGGAATCTAATGAGGGTTTTGGGAAACTAATGACTAAGAAAACTCTATAAAAAGGATGACGGAGGAGGAGTATGGATCACATCTGGTTTGTGTAACGTCACACTACCGGATTTTATCTTGACTGAGTTTCTTTTGTGGGAGTTGGAATGCCCAGCTTGGGTAACGAGTGGTAGCTCGATCTTATGAGGCAAGCTGGAAGATAGCATTCTTTGGTATCGTGTGTGTGGCCCCTTTATTGCTCGGGGGGCTCAGGGGGAAGAAGAATACCCCTAGCATTGGCTGGGAGGTACCGATGAGGTCTCATTGTTCAACAGGCAGGATCTGGACGGAGTGAACGCGCGGGAGGACATGTTTGCCTCGTCATCGTCGGTAAAGGTAGCTCTGTTAAAGTTGTTACTTGTAGAAAAATTAATTTTACACTTGTTTATTTTACTGTATTCGGATGACGATTTCATTTCCATGAGCTTTCCTTGAGAATTCTATTATCAATGTAATTCCCTTGTCGCTTGATTCATCCTGTAAGAAACCTTGCTATCCACAATATCTTTTATTTCCGAGTTACTGTCTAATTGAGCGTGGCCAGATTGAACCCCGGACTCAAAACCTTGCCTAGGTTTTTGTATCTCCTGCATGCGTTTTCTTTATTCCATGATTGTGTTTTTTTTTCATTATTCGTTCTCTACGGAGAAGGCCTCGATGCATATTATGTTTTTATCTTCTGATTCCTTATCCTTTAAGTTATTAGTCCGTTCATGAACAATCACCATGAGTCGAATCAATTGTCTTTCACTCCGGTGTTAAAGAATTAGATTAAAATGCCATGCTTTCCTGTGCATGGATAATCACCGTAAGATCATTTCTCTGCCAAACACAAAATTTCTCTGCTGGGCGTTTATTCCCTCCTTATTTCTCTGCGATTACTGTTGCTTTTATTCTCTACAATTCAACTTTTTATTTACCAACGATTCCATTTTTGTATACAACTAAATTAAGCATTAAAGGCTCTACGTTTGATTGTATATTTACTCAGCCATTTCGTTTTTATTTTCCAACGAAATCATTGTTGTATACAATAGAATAACCAATAAATTCTCTGCAATTGTTTGTATATTGACTCAGCCATTTCGTTTTTAAATTTTCCGGCGATTTCATTGCCTTCCAGTTCCACCCTTGCATTTTAATCTCGACCTGTGCTTCTTTATGTGACCGCCGACTTTTTCTTCCTAATAAAGTCGACATAATTTATACTATCCCAGAGCTTTCACAAGAATATTAATCCAATGTTTCTTTACATAAATATAAAATAAATGGTGAACCTTCACGATTTTAATGGGGGAAAATCTATCTGTATGCAATCCTTGTTTCTCTTAAAAATATTATTTATTTATGTGTGAGAATCCATATCTCAACCTTCCCTGTGTACATGGGTACACAACTTGATTAAAGGTTCTCTTTTCTGGATATTTTTTGTATGGTATTCTTTGGGGTGCAAGGAAAGCTTGAGGTGCGAGAATGCCTCTGTATGATTGTATGTTGCTGCTGAAGCCCCAGGTGGAGAGGGCGGCCATTTTCAAGCTTCTCTCTCGCCTGGGAAGGCACGCCTATTCATTAAATCAGAGTCCAGGGGAGCCTCTATAATAAGTATGCAAACAACGATCTGTTTGAAGATGACGAAACTATATTAAGTATGCAAACACCGATCTATAATAAGTATGCAAACAACGATCTATAATAAGTAGAGGAGTTTGTTGATGATGAGACTAAGAAAGAAAATAAGAATGTGCCCGAGGAATTAATTAAAATGTTTAACTGTGACGGCCGGTCATTTACTGCTTTTGGTTAAAATCCTTAGTAATTTGGGGACAGTTTATCAGTTGAATAACAACTCTAGGCCACATGAATTTTGTAGAATCAATTTGTTTTTTCCCACCTTTTTCAGCGTTTGTGTGCTGCCCCTTTCTTTGCGTTTGCATGGAGTCCTCAGATTTTACCTCGGAAAACAACAACGATATTCTCTGCGTTGCTTCAGATCTCTGTGAATGCACCTTATGAATCTTTGTGTCCAGGGTATGAATTACACTTACAACTGGGCGTAAAAACCTTGGATGGGGTTCGTGTTACAGCTGGGTGGTTTTTTTTTATCTGAAGACCGATTTTCTTAACCAATAGTTGGGTATTACATCGTTCTTTTCATAAGAGACGATTTAAAAAGTGTAAATTAATCATTGCATGAATATTCCATTAAAACAATTGTGGTTGAAAGGGAATTTAAGGTATGGTAATATTATTTTCATCCTATTTTGATTGTAGTGTTATATTATATTATATTTGTCCTTTCTTACAAATGATTCACTAACAATGGTTTATTATATTCGTTGAGATATTCAGAATCAATATAAGGACACAAGATGGTGTGTAGTATATGTGTAATTCATAGAATAAGATTTAATATAAATAAATAATATAATATGGGTGTTAATTAAAAGTTCTATCCTCATTAATA
>SNQJ01S0180367.1:22920-33509 GCA_010110895.2 Picea sitchensis | reverse complement strand
ACAGTGGGCAGGGGAGCGCTACCCAAAATTCCTTCAAAAAATCCCAACGCTCCCCAGGAATGTTGTCCTGAGTGTTGCAATGCTCCCCCAAAGAGGGGTAGGGAGCGTTGGCACTCCCTGACAATGGGTAGGGGAGCGTTGCCCTTCAAAAATCATTTTTAAGTGGTTTTTTCCATGGAAAATGCTTTGTACTCCTCATCAGATGATTTCTCCTTCTTAAACCAGTCTTTGAGGGTGTCTTAAGTGTCCTTATGATGTTGTTAGAGACACGACATAGGCAAGATGACAATATGATGTTTGTGACACTTGCGGGCAAAATGCGACACTTGAGGTGTAATAGATTGCCCCCCAAAGTGCGAAGTTAGAAGACGTGATGACTGAAGTACTTTGTAGACTTTTTCAAGCAAGGGTATGGACTTAGAGAACCTGGAAGAAGCTGCACACAACCATCAAACAAATATTATGACATGTTTCAAACCAAAGGCAAGCATACCTATGCTTGGGTGATAAAGACTTGCAAGGTATGGCCGCCATAAGATACACCATGGATCCATAATTGTATTAACAAAAAGGTATAGCCACCGAAGATACAAAGTGGATCTATACTTCCGTGATATGAACTAGTCATAGCCACGAAAAATACACAGTGGATCTACGAGATGATAAGACATAGCCACAGACCAATACAAAGTGGATCTATATAACAATATATGTGTCAATATTCAAAAGAAACTCTATTGCAACCTGGGAAAAGTATATATCAGAGTGATCACTCAACCTAGGATCTTCTTACCGATCCCGATGCGGTATAAGTATAACCATGTGAATAGATGTTCTGATGTTGAACATGGAAGAAACCACTTGATTACCGGTCGATGAGGTAAACCATTAACAAGAGCGAGGGAAATCACCATTGATGTCAATGATTCCCAAGGTACCCTAGTAAATTCCAGCGAATGTGAATGCATAATTTGAAGTCAAAAATTCATGGAATCATCCGATCAGAGTTCAATGATGTAAACCCACTGTCGGAAGCGAGGAGGCCTGCCATTGAGGCATGCAGGTCCCAAGATACTAACTGGTTTCTAAGTCTAGTTTATGGATAAGGTGTTGAAGTCGATAGGAACATACTCGTCGAAGGAGGGCCTTGATGTATCCCCCATCAATGAAATGAAATTGACATAGAGATGTAAATTGGTAGATCAAATGAACATGGAATGACATGGGTATTTAAAACATGATATTTGTGATGGTTGACTCTCAAGGCAGATACTTCCCTTGAACATTGAGGCACAACAACATAAACATGACATGGACCAAAATATGATGATGCAATGGATACGGTGACTTTCGTCGGGTGACCCAAAGGAGTAAGAAAACTCAGTGGATTGGTTCAATGCAAGGGTTCAACGGATTACAATGCATGCAAAGAAAAAGTATCGTGTTCAAGGGTGACCGTAAGAGTGAACTGTAATGTTCCCAAAAACTATTTGGCTTGCTTCCTTCAATTTTTTCCCCCATTCAGATAGACGAGTACCTCTTTTTGATTTAACGAGCTTGAGGAGGGTAACACATGATTGATATAACTCACCTTCAGTAAGTCCCTCTTCCTTTGTTTAATGAACTGGAAGAAGTAAGGGTTTGGTCCCATATGGGTCCTTCAATGTATAATTTTTAACGAGTTCAGAGAAAGAAAATTTGGTTGTTTTTCATGTTTAGAGAGTCTGAAAATAACTTAAAGACGAATACAGTGTTGTCATTTTTCATAATGTTAGTCTTGCGAGGCCGAAAAAGAGATAAATTATCACTCGAAAGATGCCCTTTCAAACCTTTTAACGAGTGGGAAAGGAAGCAAGATCACTCAAAAATATTTTCATGTTTAGAGAGTCTGAAAAGAGATTAAAGGAGACTCCAGAGAATTCCTTTTTCGTATAACCATGCAAGTCCAAAAAAGAGATAAAAGTTTACTCGGTTACATTCTCATGTATTTGTGAGCACAAGAAAGAACAAAGACTAAGCTTGGTATTCCCCCAGCTTGAAAAACTAGTGGCTTAGCTCCAAAATGATGATCAAAGGATGGAGACAATGCCCCCCAAGCTTCAATTCACTCACCGATTATAGGTGGATGAAATGAAGGTTTAAATAAGAGACCTAACAAAAGACTCGACTCGACATCTACGAGATCTAGTGAAAGACTCGACCTGATGGGAGAGGTGATTGTTTCATTTTTTAACGATATTGACACAAGAAAAGAACTATGCTCAAGGTTTCAAATTCAATCCCCAGATTTTTGTTTCATTTTTTAACGAGCTTGCCACAAATAATAAAAGCTATGCTCATAGCCTCTGTTTCATTTTTTAACGAGATTTCCATGGAGAAGAGAAACTATGCTTGTGAATTTTGTTCTTCTTGATCATGACTTCCAAGAGGATAACGCTCTGGAAGGACACCATGTCAAGGAACAAAACTTGGTCATGGCTTCCAAGATATCTTCACTGGATGGGAGAAGAATGCTCTGGAAGGAACACATGTTGAGGGTATCATCAGGGGTAAGAAGATCAGGCTCCATTAGCCCTACCAAAGAGATCACCATGTCAACTATGGGATCTAAGTCATCAAAAGTTGAAGGCATGGGAGATAACACCACATAATTGATATGTGGTAGGGGTGATACTGACTGCATGTAAGACCCATTTAGGGAGGTCATTGGGTTGATGGTCAATTCGGAGCTGTAATAACCCTAAATTTCACCAGACATACTTACCTAGCATCAGGCCATCTCAGATTCCTTCTTTGCCAAAACACTACTGAACAACTCTTCTTAAAACCCCCCTTTATAAAGGCCCATGCGCCCTGCTCCATTACTGCAAGTGTGTACACGCTAGATGCTCCAATACAGCTCGTGTGTACCTACAAAAGCACGGAAAAAGGAAAGTTGTTGACAAAACACATAACTTTGGGCAAGTTAAATAAACCTTTTGGCCATGCATGGCTGGTCATTTGACCAAATACCTAGCTCCTTCTAGTCTATAAAAGAAGGGGTAAGGGTCCCATTTGAAAGGAGGAAAATCATAGTAAAGAGACTATACCCAATTGAGCATTCCCCTTGTCCCAACCTTTATCCATCCTTGTGCAAAGAGAATTATAGAGCAAAGCAGTTGGAGGACAGTTGAAGAGGAGCCCCAGACCAGTTTTGAGGAGCAGTGCCAACCACATATTGTAAGTTTACTATTGTGAAAATTAATACAAAAAGGAATACTTTTCCCATCCTGCCATATCATGTGTTCAAGTTGAATGTTTATTTTATGATATTGTCACAACTAACCCAACAATTAGTATATGAAATGCATGTTCGCAGTTTTTTGTTTGTTCATGTGTGAATGCAGGTTATCTTTGAGAGGAGGCTTGCAATCAAAGAGTGAGTGAAAGCAAAGGGATCGACATCAAACAAAGGACTTAAGGTAGAGTTACCGAATCTCATTTACACCTTTGTATTGCATGAATGTGGGGTTTTGTTTTGGGAGAATAGAAAAGAGTAGAGGCCTTTGAAATGGTCATTTTTTGCATGCATGATTAGAGCCCTTAAATGCTAAGTCCGTAGGAGGGATTCCCACCCACAACAAAATTGGCGACCATACAGGGGATCTCTAGGGTTTTTGGGAATATCTTTTCTTGGGTATTTTTAAAAACTGGTTTCATTCCTTGTTTTTAAAGTTTTTGCAAAAGTCTGTGCTAGCAGTGATTCTGGTCTTCCATACTAGTTATCTCTGTTTTTTTTCTTGACTGCATTTTTTTTACGGGACCCACAGAGGTACACACGACCTGTATAAGGTCTGCACGCGTGTACCTGCACCCTACCTTCACACAGCCCACGTGTACACGCTAGCTGAGGAAGTGTCAATCACGTGTATGATTTCATAAAATTTCTTGTAAAGAGGCAGTCATCCTCTCCCCTGTCATAAGAAGTCCTTCTCAGGGGATTTCTGGAACTCATTCTAGTCTTTGTTGTTTGCAGTTTATAGCTTAAGTTCCACCTCAGATTGGTTTGTTCTATGAAATTTTATTTGAATTGTTTTATTTTTTTTGTCAAAGTGAGTTTCTGAGTCTTCAAGAGATTTTGGTCCTCAATACCAGTAGTCTCTGCCAGTGCTTGATTGCTTGTCTTTACATTTTTGAGAGATTTAGAAGTACACACGACCTGGATAAGGTCTACACGCGTGTACATGTGCACTGAATTTACACAAATCACATGCACACGCTGGTTGTTGAACTGTCAACAACGTGCCTATGCAGAATTTTTTTTGTTTAAGGAGAGGCAGCCATCCTTTTCTTTGTCAAGAGTTTATACCTCTCATGTTTGGTCTCTATCATAGAGGTCAGTAACTTAGGTTTGATCACAACAATAGCTTCCTTTTTCATTAAGAAGTTTTCCTCAAAATTTTCCTTTTATAGGGTTTTTAGACAAGTGTGAGAGTCCATTTTAATCTACTTGTGTGTTATTTATAAAGTGACTCTTTGCGATCTGTGCTTAGGCTAGAAGTTTTTGTGGTCTTTACTTGTTGATAGTTTTCCTTTTTGCTTTGTGAGCATAAAAAAAAATAAAAAAAAAAATTATTTCTTTGTTTGATTAAATAGTTGTTGGTTTGCATTAGTAACTAGGAAAAGTCTTTGCTTTAATAAGTTCTTGACAATTTACTTAGATGATAAGTAGCTCGTAGTCGAGTGAAATCCTGTTTTGAGTTTACTGTTCAAAGATCTTATAAAACTTTAGTTTGAAAAGTTGGTTAAAGAATTTAAAAGGTCAAATCTGAAGTTGTCAAGAAGTGTTTTGTTTCCATCTTTCTGTTTATTTTTCTTTCGTCTCTCAAACATCACTAGTTTCACTTTCATAACCTTTGAATTAAGACAAGCCATAAAATTTATTGCTAAATATAAAATCAATTAGACTTTTTATGCTTGTAGGGTCAACCGACTAGTTTAGGGTTAGGGCCTTGAATTAGGTTAGAGAGGAAACTCTTCAAGGCCATTAAACCAAACATTGGAGTCTGAGCTAGGGAGTATTAAATGTCAAGTATCATGAAAGTTATCCAGGACCCCCCTCTAACACAGGGGCTAAAAATGAGGTCGCATGCGGAAAGGTAGCAGAGATAACCCCTCCAAAGCCAAACTAATCGTACTGGAGAACACATATAGAGGGCTTGTCTTGGGATTCCGTCGATTGCATTTTCCATGGAGCTTCGTGAGTCTCGAATCCATTCAAGGTCCTCAGTTGTCTTCCGGACCACTTTCTTTCGATACCCTTGATAGGTTTCAAGCTCGATACCCTGCTCATTGTGGTCTACCCGACTGTCGACTGTACCCGCCTGGTGACTATTCATGTGCTGGCAACCTAGTTGCCTATCTTTTTTATAGACATACACAGGTGACTACGAGGGTATACTGCGGTACCTAGGAAAGACATTGGGCCACGCTTTGCAGAGTATACCTAGAGGGTGCTTCCATGTTCAAGTTTCACTTGCACCGGTAAGTTTCTCTAATGTTGGTTGTTGAAACTATTCTTCCAACTAGTTTAGTGTTTGCTTGTTTTATCTTGTAGGGACTCTTCTAGTGTGTGTTGTTTTTGAACAAATAGAAATCCCTAGTGTATATTTGATATTATCACATAGTGTAGGATCACAAGCTCTGCTGGTCATGAAGGCTTCTTGGCCTACCACCAGTTACACTGGAGCCAGCCCCGCCACCGCTAAGGCGAAAGCTAGACCAACAAGGGTATTTTGAAGTGATCAGGTCATCGAAAATCACACCTGACCAACCTTTGTTAAAGGACCTTTCAACACCTTTAAAGCGGGAAATAATGGAGGTAAATCATGTCTCTTCTTATAGGAATCCTGATATTCCCGCCACGGTTGTCGTCATAGGGGGTGTTCCACCTCCTACCCCACCATCGCCAGTCTGAGCCACCATGGTCTCGAATTCCTCTATCTCGAGTAGTGGTCTGATCTCGTCTTTGGTGATGGCCACTGCTCCTTTCACATAGAATGAGACATGCCCTCCGTTCTCATACGGGATGCCTAGCACAGGTACAATCCCTGTACTATCCTACTCCACTTTACAAACTTTAGGTCTGGGGGTAGGGAGCTCTAACACTCCTCTGCAAGGACCCATGGGGGGCACTTCAGCTCCTTTTAATGCTTTCCCTTATGAGGGAGGTCATATACCTCCTTCGTCCCCTTAACTTGGTGTTACCCACCAGTAATCCGCTGGGCCAAACACACACCATAGTTCACTTGGAGTAGGGAGTCAAGGACCACCTTCTCATAATATGCCGGTAGGGTTGACACTGTTTTCTTTGTTCGGTGCATTTGGTAACAACTCTTTATCATCAATCACTTTCTCGACCAGGGGCAACCCCAGTTATGGCCAACCTAATCCTATGCAGGGTACTATTCCTACACAAGGGGCAAACCCAAGAACTTCTTCCACATCAACACCTTGGAATTCTTGGCAAGGATCAGTTCCCTCATCAGGAATGCTGATCTGGGGCAATTCTTTCAACAACCAATGGAACCCCGGGCAAGGTACAATACCTATGCACATGGGATCTACATGGGGCAACCCTTCCGAAAGTCCTCCGAATGTAATGCATGCCCAACCATCTACGTCCTATTCGTGAATCAAATGATGATGTCTTCTCAAATGAAAAATACATACGCTGGTCATGGCCATGGTTTTTACCAGAACCCTGGCCAACAACCCAACTTTTGTTGGCAACCTAGTGCCAGTCAAACTCCAGGCCCCTTTTTCCATGGTTATCATCAACAACAACCAAAACTACCTTTCTTGGCAACCTTACATTTGCCAGACTTAACAAGGTTGTTGAATGACCCCATCTGTCATGATTCACGTTGCCCCCCTATGCTGATGAAATCACCTTCAGACATACCAAAGTTCGAATCCAAGCCTAACGAAGATCCAGGGGATCATGTGACCACCTTCCATCTTTGGTGCTCGTCTAATTCATTAAAATACGACTCCGTCTAATTCATTAATGGTATATCGAGCTCTACCGCTCGATATATTGTTCCTTTGACGAATTGGCAATGGCATTCCTAAAACATTTCCAATTACCTGTAAGATACGACGTCGGCACACAATTGCTGGATAATTTCGAACAGACAAAAGAGGACCATATCTCTGATCACATCCAAGAATAGAGACACCAGAAGAGTTTGATTAAGGTACCAATTCCACCAACATTCATGCTTGAGTGGTTCCTTAAGTCTTTGGTCCTCCAGATATCCAAAGATGTCGCAACGTCGGGAGTGTTTTCTGAAGAAGATTCCATAATGAGAGCTCAACAGCTTGAGCTCATTTATTCTCAGTCTAGTTTAATGTACGAGATTTTTCTGGATGCACCATGATCCATACTTGATAAAACTAGACAGAGAGCTAGACCACATCCTGATGGTATTGTAGGTTCAGCACAAACCAAGCCCGTTGAAAAACTGACAAAACAATTGCAAAATTTTTCTATACAACACACAACGGCCAACCAAACTACTGTTTCGGCTGCTCCCCCTACCCAAACTTTGGATGTACATAGTGTGAAATTGAAAAATATTAAGGCCACCCAGTAGCCTGATGGAAATAAAAAACAACGTAAGAAGGGTAAGGGGGATAAAAAAACCACTAATAATGATGGCGGGGGCAACACTGAGAAACGAAAGGTGAAGTATTCATGGCGCGAAAGACCACCCGACCCATCAATGCCCTCAGCTTGTAGAGCCCCAAAAGTTTATGTCACAACAACAACCTATTATGTTAATGAATCCATTTCAACATGGACAAAACCTAACCCAAGCCTCTATAAGCGCGGAAGGGGGCAGTCAAGGACCCTCTCCGTCTTCGAACAATCCCGCATCCATGAATGTGTCTATGATGAAAGGTGATGATTTTATATTGACTAGAGCACATGACTACATTAATCCAAGCACCTCTGAGAAAGGTAAAGAAGCTGAAATCCCATCTCTTCCTCTCCAGATTGAGAAGACTTTGGGTGAAACAATGACATGCATCCCAAAAGGTGCGTTCAAGAAAGATTCTCACAACCCAAATGCAAGGTCCACCTAGAACTATTTTGTGGTGGAGGATTTGTCTCAAACCCCTTGTGCGATGTCTGCTTTGGAGGTCCTCCAAAGCTACCCTTCCCAGAGGAAAGCTTTGTTAGCCACTTTAGGATCTACCGAGACTTGTAATCCGGGTACAATAATGCTAGATACAACCGACTTAAAACCTCATCTCCCTTACCATGTAGCATTTCAGATAGTTGTGGCTTGCCCCACAAAAAAATTTACTCGAAATTTTTTCCACATGGTGGTTGATGAGGGTGCCTCGACATGCGTCATGTCGTTGGCATGTTGGAAGGCCATTGGCCAACCCATTTTGTCTCCATCACCTACTCTTCTTACCGCATTCGACGGTCATTCATTCCAACCACATGGCATCATCCCCTTTTTCTCCATGTAGTTAGGAGGGAAGACCGTGTGTGTCGAGGTAGAAGTAGTCGACGCATCCCTTGACTACAACCTCTTGTTAGGTAGGAGTTGGACCTAGTCCATGCAAGCAGTGGTCGCTACATTTTTTTGGGTCTTGTTGTTTCCACATGAGGGCTAGATCATGACCATTGATCAATTGTCCTTTTCCATACCTAACCCTTCATTGGGGGCATTTTCAGTCCCAATAATTGATAATCCCCAACCGGGCGTTGTCAACGTAGGGTTTGGTTTTTGCCCACCTTTGATGGTTACTTTCAATTACCCGCCTCCTCAAGGTGATGTCAAGTTCGTATCAGAGCACCATAAGGTTGAGATTTTCTAGGTTTTTCATTTCACACAACTTACTTCAATGATCCATGGATTCGTCCTTCCCCATCGACCACAATGGAAGGGACAGGGCACCATGGTATTTCCATGCCCTTGTCTGTGATAGAGGCAACGTACTCTTTAGTCTATGAAGCTTTAGCCGACACCGATATGACTCCTTCACAAGAGTTAGATCTGATCCCAGAGCCTATTTGGGCTCAAGGTTCCCTCGCTGATACTGATTCGTTAGACTTAGTCTTGCCCTCAGACGAAGCAATCATTGAAGCAATGACTAGTCCGAACAAACCCTGGGACGATCTCCATCACAGATCATACTTCCTCCCAAAGTTAAGCAGAATCGAAGCAGGGGAATTCACCTTGACTATGACTGGAGATAGGTCTTGTCCTATCAATCCCTTGGTTACACATGAGGTTTATGTCGAGGGTAATATGGAAACTATCACTGCAACTATACCGATTAATATCTCCAAAACCCCTGGCGTCGTGGAGAATGTTTTCGTCGGAGTTGACTGTTTCCTTAAAGAGATTCAAATCTACATTGACTTATTTAAAGAATTCCGTGACATTTTTTCTTGTTTTTACGAGGAAATTCCAGGCATTGATCTAAAAATAGTTGAACATGAAATCACAACTTATTCAGATGCCAAGCTAGTATGGCATAAGCTTCATCCAGTTAATCCCAAGAAAGAAGCAACTATTAAATTTGAAGTAGAGAAACTGCTCAAAGCTGGTTTTATCTATCCTGTCCATTTGACCCAATGGGTTTCAAATCCTGTGTCAGTCAACAAGAAATAGGGCACGATTCACGTATGTACGGACTTCCGTGATTTGAACAAGGCCTGTCCAAAAGATAATTTTCCCACACCATTCATTGACCAGATAGTCGATGAATGTGCAGGTTGCGAGGACTTTTCTTTCGTTGATGGTTTTTTGGGATATAATCAGATAGAAATCAAACCCGAAGACCAACACAAAACTGCATTCATTTGTCCATGGGGTACATTTGCCTATCATAAGATGCCTTTTGGTCTTAAAAATGTTAGAGCTACCTTCCTATTTAGATGATTTAACATCATGCTCTCGTAAGAGAGTTGATCATCCTACACACCTCTGAGTTATCTTTGAGCGATGTCGCTACTTCCAGATTCATTTGAATCCCAACAAATGCAGTTTTTGCGTAACGTCGGGCCATTTGTTAGCTTTCATAGTGTCAACAATAGGGATCATGGTCAATCCTCTCAAGGTTGAGGCAATAGTTCAATTGCCTCCCCCAAGCACAATCCTTCAACTTCAGAGTCTACAGGGCAAGGCAAACTTTTTGAGGCATTTCATCACCAACTATGCCGATATCACAAAGGGTTTAATGTGCTTACTGAAGAAAGAAATTCCTTTGCATTGGGACGATGCTACCCAATGCTCCTTCGAAGCGTTGAAACATGCACTCACAACTACCCCTTTGCTTTGGCCACCCAACTATAACAAAGTTTTCTTATTATACTTGGTTGTAGCAAAGTCAACCATCGACATGGTCTTAGTTTAGGAAGATGATTTTCTCTCAAAATATGTGATCTATTACCTGAGCCGAGGCCTCGTTGGACTGAAACTCAATTATTCTCATATTGAAAAAATTGCGTTGGCAACATTCCATGCCATCCAATGGTTCCATCATTATGTTTTGTTTCGCAAGACCACCATCATTGCCATTGT
>SNQJ01S0180367.1:0-19407 GCA_010110895.2 Picea sitchensis | reverse complement strand
GATGTAGCATACTTGTATTATTAGAAGCACATATTGATCTTGGTGATGATTATGAGTTGTTGTGTTATGCTTGGTTGATGCACATCTTTGAGAGTTGTCTTGGTGATTGATCTTGGTGAGTATATATGATCTGGTTGATAAGATTGATGAGACAGGTTGTTGTGATAGGTTGTTTGTACAATTTGTTGTGATAGGTTATTTGTATAGTTTTGTTGCATGGTTTATGCACTTGTTCATGGTACTGGTTGAGGTACAAGTTGGTGCATGGTTGATGCACTTGTTTATGGCACAGGTTGATTACAGGTTGTTTGGTACAATTTGGTGCATGGTTGATGCACTTGTTTATGGTATAGGTTGATTACAGGTTGAGGTATAGGTTAATGCATGGTTGATGCATGGTTTAGGTATTTGGTGTAGGTTGATTGGTACATGTTTACATCAGTATATCTCACAGTGATAGTGTGACAGTGGTTCCATCATTCTACTTATACATTAGGGAGGTTGGATAGGGCAAGGAAAGGTGGTTATAGCCACCTTCCTATTGTAGTCGGAGAACATAGGGGGTTGAAGCCTCCTTCTGGGAAGTTGGAGCTTCCCTCAAGTTGTAGCCTGAGAAACTAGGGGGTTGGAGCCTCCTTCCAGTTACAGCTGGAAAACAAAGGAAGTTGGTGCTTCCAATGAATGTAATTCTTAAGAATATATAAGAAAAATCATTATGTGGTTTTCTCCCACTTTGGGTTTCCACGTAAAACATTGGTGTACTGTGTACGTGTATGATTTTTCATATGTTCATTGCTTATTTAATTTGCAATTATTGGATGATAATGATACATTGATATAACACTTGGATTATATGGTTAAAAATGATTAAATTTCTCTATCACTAATTCACCCGCCCCTCTCAGTAATCCAACAGCATGGGCCCTCAGCCAAGTGACCAAGGGAGGTGGAAGGGAAAATTTTGTGTGGGGGAAGGAACAACAATGAGCATTCGATGATCTGAAGCATCACTTGTGCTCAGCTCCATCACTCTCCTTTCTCGATATGCAACAACCATTCGATATTGAGACTAATGCACTTGACTATGTTGTAGGCGAAGTTCTCACTCAGCACAGTCATTTAGTGGCACACCACAGTGAGACACTCTCAGATATTGTCCAAAAATACCCCACCTATGATAAGGAAATGTATTCCATTGTACAATCATGTCGTCAATGCAAACATTACATTATGGGAAATGAGACGATCATCCAAACTGATCACAAGCCTCTGTAGTTCATATAGACACAGGGGAAATTGCAGAACAATCACCATCATAAGTGGTCCACCCACCTGTAGCAGTTTCATATCAACATCAAGTATAAGACATGGATATCAAATCATTTTTTTGACTACCTCAATCACCCTCTCATGAGTGCACTCACAACTATGCTCCATTCCTATGGACATGAGGCATTTGAGTGGCCCCAACTTTATTAGCAAGATCTGGACTTCGCCACCACCTATCAGCTCTTGGGTACAGATGTGACTGTCACTGATTTTCACATTCAGGGTGAAATATTATGCAATCTGGTCCATCTTTGTGTTCCTACAAGCGAGCGTGCAAAGATTATTTTGGAATCCCACTACAGTCAGATGGCAATACATTTTGCGGGGAGAAAATTGTGGTCATTCTTCAGAAACATTTTTATTGGCCAAAACTTCGACAAGACGTTAGAAAATATATCAGATGTTGCATTTCATGTGCCAGTGCCAAGCCAGCCATCATGAATCAAGGCTTATGCACCCCTCTTCCTATTCCTGGGAAGCCTTGGGAATCCATCTCAATGGATTACATGTCTAGAATTTCATCCACCAAGCAAGGAAATGATTTCATATTTATGGTTGTTGATCGGTTTTCAAAGATGGCCATCCTCACAACCTGCAAGAAGAATATCACAACGACATATACTGCCAAGCTCTTCTTGGAACAAGTGTGGGTCCATTTTGGGATACCCCAGACCATCATCTCTGACTAGGAAAACATGGTCTTCATCAGATTCTGGTAGAGTCTCTGGTCATTATTGGAAACCAAGATCACTAAATCCACTACTTTTAACCCCCAAACAGACAGCCAAACAAAGGTCGTCAATCGAATTATTGTGCACATCATGCGCATGTACAACTCTAATCATCCACTTACATGGGATGAGAGTCTCCCATATGTTCAAAGCGAGTAGCCAGGTTGATAAGAAGAAGAAGAAACAGAAAGAGAAGAAGAAGAACCAGAAAGGGACCAAGCCTCCAACTACATCAAATGTTGGATCCAAGCAACCAGCTACAGTTAATAGTACTGTGAGTGTTGATGAGTTCAACAAGATTAAAATGAAGAATCTGAAACCCAAATTCCCTTGCAGTCTTTGTAAGGGTGACAAATTTCTGAGGGATTTCCCTGGTCTTCGCAAGGTCTTATAAATGTGTTCCTCATCGGCCCCTGCTGGTCATGTTGGTGATACCCCGTCAACTAGTGTCGTTAAGGTTGGTAAGAAGAAGACATCTATCAAGTTTCCTTGCATGTTATGCAAACGTGATCCTTACTCAAAAAAATTTCCCCGTATGGACGAGGCTTCTTCTCTTTTGGAAAAGCTTCAACTTCCAACTGGTTATCGTAAGATTATCCCCAACCCTTCATTAGTTGATGGAATGGTCAATTCAGTTCCATCCCCAGTCATTCTGGTTGATCATGTGGTCACCGTATCCATTGCATCATCATATTTTGGTCCATGTCATGTTTCTGTTGTTGTGCCTCAGTGTTCAAGGGAAGTATCTGCCTCAGAGTCAGCCATCACAAATATCATGTTTCAAATATCTGTGTCAATCCATGATAGTGTCATGTTTCCTATGTTGTGTATCTAACGACATCATAAGGACACTTAAGACACCCTCAAAGACTATTTTAAGAAGGAGAAATCATCTAATGAGGAGTACAAATAATTTTCCATGGAAAACCCCACTTAAAAATGATTTTTGAAGGGCAGTACTCCCCTACCCGCTCTCAGGGAATGTCAACGCTCCCTACCCCTCTTTGGGGGAGCGTTGGGATTTTTTGAAGGAATTTTGGGCAGCTCTCCCCTGCCCACTATAAAGGAGTGTCATCACTATGTACCCTCCTTGGCGGGAGCATTGCAACACTCTGTGAACCCTTTTGGGAGAGCACTGGCCTATTTGAGAAATTTTTTGGTTGTTGAGGAAAATCAAGGATAAATCCCCCTCATCTATGGAGTTGGTTGGATTCAAATATGATGTCAAGGCTACATCTTAGGGAGGATTCACAAATGATGGATAAGGATCCTCAACCCATCCCAAGAATATCTAAGGTGGTTAGGTCTCTCCAAGATTATATAAGGAGGCCTTCTCATGGTGAAAAATCACATGAAGTTTTAGAGATACTAAACTTATGATCTCATGAGTGGTATTGGCATGGCATTGAAGGCATCAAACTTATGATATCATGAGTGGTATTGACATGCATGGAGTTTTAGAGATACCAAACTTATGATCTCATGAGTGGTATCGACATGGCATTGAAGGCATCAAACTTATGATCTCATAAGGGAGATATCATTGAAGCATCAACATTTTGTGTGGATTATCTGAGCAAAGGGTTGGACATGGAGAGGTTGTTTCACCTTCATCAAAGGTCTGTAAGTATTTCTATCTAGTTCTCATATATATATATATATATATGTGCTTGGACTGTTTCTTTCAAGGTTGTGTATGTATACATGCTACATGAACTTGTCTTTCATAGATAGATCTAGTTTTGGATTAATCATGGTAGAATAGTAAGTTGTTTTGTCTTTGTTGTTATTGATTTGCAGGACTTGTCGAGGAGCCTGGAGATCGGAGCTCAACTCGGACTGGAATAAGGACAAACATAAAAAAGGTACATACATATTCTTCCTTTTCTCTATTCTATTGACTTAGCTAGGTTTAAAAGGTTGTCAGTGACCAACGTTAGCACCTTTATGTCTTGGTCTTAGGAGTCTAGAGCCCAAGAGGGAATCCACTTGTCCGTAGGGGGATTTGTCTGTAACAGAAATTGGTGACTCCACTGGGAAGGGAATCGTATTTTTCTTTCCTTGTTTTGTCCCTACCCTTTACCCACCTTTCAAATCACTTTTATTGGTTTTTCATCATCCATTTTCCTTCTCCTACCTTCACTAGAAATTCCACCAATTTTTGTGCATTATGGGTGAGTTTTTCTTCTTTTTTTCATTGTTTTTTGAATTTATGGGTGGCTCAACGCCCCACTATAGGCCATACCAGAGCGCCATCACTACCCTACAGTGTCTTAGGGAGCATTTCAACACTTTGTGCACCCTTCTGGGGGAGCACTAGTCTCTTTTTTGAGAGTTTTTGCCTTCTTCTACTCAGTCTTTTGCAGCCTTTTTTGTAGAGATCTTTACCTATAGTTTGTGGTTGGTTTGTGAATTTGTTTAGATTTTTTTATGGTTTTTTATGCTTATCACTCCCTATTGTCTTGATTGGAGCTTGAAACCTTTTTCAAAAATGTGAAATTACCTTTTCCAGCTGGTTTTTTGTCAGGGCAGTTTTGACTTATTTCTCTTTCTCCCTATATTTTCTTGGATTCTTCTCTGCATTTTATTTGTGTTCCTTGAATTATTGATTGGTTGTAGAATCCTTGATGGTGTTCTTTCTTGTTAGAACAATTTTCTACTTGTTTTATTTCATACGTCACTGCCTTGCATGAATGCTTTGTTTGTAGCCCTTTTACTTCGTGTCTTTTGCATCTGCATAGGACTCTTTCTCCTTATTGAAAGTAGTGGAGCATTGAAGGTTTTGTATTAAATTTATGTATACATCATAATAAAACAAAGAAGATAAATGCATTCTTTCTTTTGGGTATTGACACTAGCTTGCATTTGAAGTAGCGAAATTGCATGTTTTTTGGCATTTTGGGACATTGTGGATCTAGAGTGATGAATGTTTTCTCCTTCCCATAGCATAGATTTCATCAAAATGAAAATATTGCATATTCATCTCTTTTCATAACTTTTGAGTCAGTCAAAACACCATATTGTCCACACCATTTTCCTTTTGAGTAATAACAGCCTTAAAAATCAAGCTCTAAACTGAAATTGACTAGACATTTTTACATTTTCTGGTAGCAAACCTACATTAGATTAGTTGTGGGGATTTGGAATAGGTATGAAAGATAAATTTTGAAAGCTGCAAACGAACATAGGATCTTGTGTTAGGGAGCGGTGAAATCCAATTGCTACATTTTGTCCTGGGAAGCCCTTCTCACACAAGGGTCAAACCTGAGGTCGCATTGAGACTAGCAGAGTTACTCACCCTACTTTATTGGTCTTGGTGTAGAGATTGCACGTATTATGGGGGTTGCTTGAAGGTATACCCACAATGATGAGTGGAATCCTTTCAAGTTGATTTCGAGCTAGATACCCTGCCCTTGTGCGTGGATCGAACTGCCGATTATTTCCCCTGGCATCATTGTTGTAGTTGGTAACCTTAGTGGCCTATCTCTTTAAGGTCTTTACACAAGATGATTGTAGAGGGGCAAATCTTCACGGTACCTAGAATCAACGTTGGCCAGACTCACTCAGGCTCTTTGGAGGGTATACCCACGATTATGTGTGGGAGCTTGCACTAGGGTGTAATTCCATTAAGCAAGTTGTCAACGTAAATTTTCCACCTGCTCTATCTCAGCCCCAGGGTGTAATTCCATTAAGCAAGTTGTCAACGTAACTTTTCCACCCACTCTATCTCATCCCCCTTAATTTGTTCCCATGACGTTGGATTTCATCACCAACTAGTGTGTTGATTGTGAGAAGGTTTTGTTTGCTTTATTGCTTACTAGATTTTTAGAGTGTGTTGTTTGTTCTCCCTGGCAGAATCTAGGTTGGATCTTTCTTTTTTATGGTATCAGTTCTCGAAATGACCAATGAAGGAACCCCTTTTCCAGGGGAAACCTTTGTTTTTCCTTCTTACAAAAACATTGGTCCTCCTTACATCGCTACTTTGAACCTTCCATGTCTCACAATTGGGTTACCAGTATGGTTGTTTTCCACTCTGGTGATCTCGAATGCAGGTGCTTCAGATGTAAGCACACCACCCACACATGAACCTCATGTCGACCTTTCTCCTTCTTCATCCATTAGGTCTCCTTCCATTTCTCATTTTTCGCCTAGTGAAATCTCTAAAGTGAGTAGCCAAGTTGATAAGAAGAAGAAGAAACAGAAAGAGAAGAACTAGAAAGAGACCAAGCCTCCAACTACATCAAATGTTGGATCCAAGAAACCAACTATTGTTAATAGTACTGGGAGTGTTGATGAGGTAAACAAGATTAAAATGAAGAATATGAAACCCAAATTCCCTTGCAGTCTTTGTAAGGGTGACCACTTTCTGAGGGATTTCCTTGGTCTTCCCAAGGTCTTAGAAATGTGTTCCTCATTGGCCCCTGCTAGTCATGCTAGTGATACCCCATCAACTAGTGATGTTAAGGTTGGTAAGAAGAAGACAGTTGTCAAGTTTCCTTGCATGTTATGAAAAGGTGATCATTACTCTCATTTTTATCCTCATATGGACGAGGCTTCTTCTCTTTTGGAAAAGCTTCAACTTCCAACTGGTTATCGTAAGATTATCTCCAACCCTTCGTTAGTTGATGGAATGGTCAATTCGGTTCCATCCCCAGTCATTCTAGTTGATCAGGTGGTCAATCTAGTTTCATCCTTGGTTGAACCACTAACCAAAGTGGATGATCCAGTTTCATCATTGGTTAGCCCCACTCTTCATCGAAAGAGTGAACCCAAAGTGATTGATACAGTCCCTTCATTGGTCAATCCCACCCTTCATCCGAAGAGTGCCAAAGTGGTTGCTCTGGTTACATCATCGGTCAATACCACTCCTCCTCTGAAGAGTGCCAACATGGTCAATCCCACTCCTCCTCTGACGAGTGCCGAAGTGGTTGCTTCGGTCCCTTCATCGGTCAGCCTAGTTGATCATGTCGTCAATCTGGTCACGTCCTTAGTTGAACCAGTTGACAAAGTGGTTGATCCAATACCATCTTTGGTCAATCTCTCTCTCCCATTAGAGAGTATAACCCACGTGGTCGATCTGTTTCCACCTGTCGACCCCATTTTCCCCTTGGAGAATGAAACCCAAGTGGTCGATTTGATGTCGTTATCAATCAATCCTACTCTCCTTCTAGAGAGTAAAAATGATTATGCCCATGTTTTTCTCATTGATATAGAATCTACCATGTTGGGGGGCATTCCTCCTTCTCCAATGAAACCCCCTCCAAGTAATGAGGCCATCCTTTTTTATTGGGGTGTGCTAACTGGACCTTGTCTTCCCTCTCACATTCCTTTCAAGATTACAGTAAAAGTTTGTGGTCGGGACATTCCTTAGACATTAATAGATGAAGGTTCGTCCATTAGTATTTTGTCATCTTTTGCTTGGCAAGATTTGGGTTATCCTCAGCTTGTGTCGGTTACCCAGACTCTGTTTGATTTTAATAGAAGAACTAGACACCCTTTATGGATCCTTCCTCCCACTTCGTGAAGTAGTCTACGACTACGATGATATAACGATGCCCCCTTGTTGAAGGAGGGTCGCATGTAGTGTAATCAATCCCCCACTTGGTGAAGGGACCAACTATGATGATAGGAAACATGGGAGCGGGATGTGCCCTCATATTCCGAGAGAAGATATGACACGGGTGGCACTTCTTGATCGATTCGATACAATATTTGTTTAACGTTGGCCAAAAATAACCGGATCATAGAATCTTTTGGGTTGTTGCCAACCCAAACAAATGACCACCACATGCTCCAGTATGGAAATCGTTAAGCATGATTTCCACTTCTTCATGAGTGAGGTATCGACGAAGAATGAAATATACACCTCGATGATAGAGAGTGTCCTTGAGGATGAGATAGTTCTTGGCTTGATGACGTATACAGTGGCGTTCATCATGAGAAGCAGAGGCGGGGCACTTCAAAGTCTGGAGATAGATAAGAATATCTCCATACTAGAGATCTAAAGATGCTATCAGAAACATATCTCCTTGAATAGGTGATTATTCGAGCATAACATCACCTGACTTGATTGGAAGTTTCGAGATAAGTTCTGCGAAGACCAGTGACTTTTTGGATTTCGTCGAAACAAAATCTAAGTCAAATTCCTGGAGAAAGACTATCCATCTAATGATATTTCCACCAATTACCCGTCGTGTCAACACATATTGAAACAAATTCACAACGACAATGATGGTGGTATTGCGAAACAAAACATAATGATGGAACCGTTGGATGGCATGGACTGCTGCCAACTCAATTTTTTCAATATGAGAATAATTGAGTTCCGGTCCAACGAGGCCTCGGCTCAGGTAATAGATCACATATTTTGAGAGAAAATCATCTTCCTGAACTAAGACCATGTCGATGGTTGACTTTGCTACAACCAAGTATAATAAGAAAACTTTGTTATAGCTGGGTGGCCAAAGCAAAGGGGTAGTTGTGAGTGCATGTTTCAACGCTTCGAAGGAGCATTGAGTAGCATCGTCCCAATGAAAAGGAATGTCTTTCTTCAGTAAGAACATTAAACCCTTTGTGATATCGGCATAGTTGGTGATGAAATGTCTCAAAAAGTTTGCCTTGCCCTGTAGACTCTGAAGTTGAAGGATTGTGCTTGGGGGAGGCAACTGAACTATTGCCTCAACCTTGAGAGGATTGACCATGATCCCTATTGTTGACACTATGAAAGCTAACAAATGGCCCGACGTTACGCAAAAATTGCATTTGTTGGGATTCAAATGAATCCGGAAGTAGCGACATCGCTCAAAGATAACTCGGAGGTGTGTAGGATGATCAACTCTCTTACGAGAGCATGATGTTAAATCATCTAAATAGGAAGGTAGCTCCAGCATTTTTAAGACCAAAAGGCATCTTATGATAGGCAAATGTACCCCATGGACAAATGAATGCAGTTTTGTGTTGGTCTTCGGGTTTGATTTCTATCTGATTATATCCCGAAAAGACCATCAATGAAAGAAAAGGCCTCGCAACCTGCACATTCATCGACTATCTGGTCAATGAATGGTGTGGGAAAAATATCTTTTGGACAGGCCTTGTTCAAATCACGGAAGTCCGTACATACGTGAATCGTGCCCTATTTCTTGTTGACTGACACAGGATTTGAAACCCATTGGGTCAAATGGACAGGATAGATAAAACCAGATTTGAGCAGTTTCTCTACTTCAACTTTAATAGTTGCTTCTTTCTTGGGATTAACTGGATGAAGCTTATGCCGTACTGGCTTGGCATCTGGATAAGTTGTGATTTCATGTTCAACTATTTTTAGATCAATGCCTGGAATTTCCTCGTAAGAACAAGAAAAAATGTCACGGAATTCTTTAAATAAGTCAATGTAGATTTGAATCTCTTTAAGGAAACAGTCAGCTCCGACGAAAACATTCTCCACGACGCCAGGGGTTTTGGAGATATTAATCGGTATAGTTGCAGTGATAGTTGCCATATTACCCTTGACATAAACCTCATGTGTAACCAAGGGATTGATAGGACAAGACCTATCTCCAGTCATAGTCAAGGTGAATTCCCCTGCTTCGATTCTGCTTAACTCTGGGAGGAAGTATGACCTGTGATGGAGATCGTCCCAGGGTTTGTTCGGACTAGTCATTGCTTCAATGATTGCTTCGTCTGAGGGCAAGACTAAGTCTAACGAATCAGTATCAACAAGGGAACCTTGAGCCCAAATAGGCTCTGGGATCAGATCTAACTCTTGTGAAGGAGTCATATCGGTGTCGGCTAAAGCTTCCTAGACTAAAGAGTACGTTGCCTCTATCACAGACAAGCGCATGGAAATACCATGGTGCCCTGTCCCTTCCATTGTGGTCGATGGGGAAGGATGAATCCATGGATCGTTGAAGTAAGTTGTGTGAAATGAAAAAACCTGGAAAATATCAACCTTATGGTGGTCTGATACGAACTTGACATCACCTTGAGGAGGCGAGTAATTGAAAGTAACCATAAAAGGTGGGCACAAACCAAACCCTACGTTGACAACGCCCAGTTGGGGATTATCAATTATTGGGACTGAAAATGCCCCCAATGAAGGGTTAGGTATGGAAAAGGACAATTGATCAATGGTCATGATCTGGCCCTCATGTGGAAACAACAAGACCCAAAAAACTGTAGCGACCACTGCTTGCATGGCCTAGGTCCAACTCCTACCTAACAAGAGGTTGTAGTCGAGGGATGCGTCGACTACTTCTACCTCGACACACACGGTCTTCCCTCCTAACTACACGGAGAAAAAGGGGATGATGCCATGTGGTCTGAATGAATGACCGTCGAACGCGGTAAGAAGAGTAGGTGATGGAGACAAAATGGGTTGGCCAATGGCCTTCCAACATGCCAATGACATGACGCATGTCGAGGCACCCTCATCAACCACCGTGTGGAAAATTTTCCGAGTAAATTTTTTTGTGGGGTAAGCCACAACTATCTAAAATGCTACATGGTAAGGGAGATGAGGTTTTAAGTCGGTTGTATCTAGCATTATTGTACCCGGATTACAAGTCTCGGTAGATCCTAAAGCAGCTAACAAAGCTTTCCTCTGGGAAGGGCGGCTTTGGAGGACCTCCAAAGCAGACATCGCACAAGGGGTTTGAGACAAATCCTCCACCACAAAATAGTTCTAGGCAGACCTTGCATTTGGGTTGTGAGAATCTTTCTTGAACGCACCTTTTGGGATGCATGTCATTGTTTCACCCAAAGTCTTCTCGATCTGGAGAGGAAGAGATGGGATTTCAACTTCTTTACCTTTCTCAGAGGTGCTTGGCTTAATGTAGTCATGTGCTCTAGTCAATATAAAATCATCACCTTTCATCATATACACATTCGTGGATGCAGGATTGTTCGAAGACGGAGAGGGTCCTTGACTGCCCCCTTCCGCGCTTATAGAGGCTTGGGTTAGGTTTTGCCCATGTTGAAATGGATTCATTAACATAATAGGTTGTTGTTGTGACATAAACTTTTGGGGCTCTACAAGCTGAGGGCATTGATGGGTCGGGTGGTCTTTCGCGCCATGAATACTTCACCTTTCATTTCTCAGTGTTGCCTCCGCCATCATTATTAGTGGTTTTTTTATCCCCCTTACCCTTCTTACGTTGTTTTTTATTTCCATCAGGCTACTGGGTGGCTTTCAGATTTGTCGATTGCACACTATGTACATCCAAAGTTTGGGTAGGGGGAGTAGCCGAAACAGTAGTTTGGTTGGCCGTTGTGTGTTGTATAGACAATTTTTGCAATTGTTTTGTCAATTGTTCAACGGGCTTGGTTTGTGCTGAACCTACAATACCATCAGGATGTGGTCTAGCTCTCTGTCTAGTTTTATCAAGTGTGGATCATGGTGCATCCAGAAAAATCTCGTACATTAAACCAGACTGAGAATAAATGAGCTCAAGCTGTTGAGCTCTCATTATGGCATCTTCTTCGGAAAACACTCCCGACGTTGAGACATCTTTGGATATCTGGGGGACAAAAGACTTAAGGAACCACTCAAGCATGAATGTTGGTGGGACTGGTACCTTAATCAAACTCTTCCGGCGTCTCCATTCTTGGATGTGATCAGAGATATGGTCCTCTTTTGTCTGTTCGAAATTATCCAGCAATTGTGTGCCGGCGTCGTATCTCACAGGTAATTGGAAATGGTTTAGGAATGCCATTGCCAATTCGTCAAAGGAACAATATATCGAGCGGTAGAGATCAATATACCATTTCGTAGCACTCCCAATGAGAGTGCGTTGAAACAATCGCAATTGTACGGAGTCGTATTTTAATGAATTAGATGAGCACCAAAGATGGAAGGTGGTCACATGATCCCCTGGATCTTCATTAGGCTTGGCTTCGAACTTTGGTATGTCTGAAGGTGATTTCATCGGCATAGGGGGGCAACGTGAATCATGACAGATGGGGTCATTCAACAACCTTGTTAAGTCTGGCAAATGTAAGGTTGCCAAGAAAGGTAGTTTTGGTTGTTGTTGATGATAACCATGAAAAAAGGAGCCTGGAGTTTGACTGGCACTAGGTTGCCAACAAAAGTTGGGTTGTTGGCCAGGGTTCTGGTAAAAACCATGGCCATGACCAGCGTATGTATTTTTCATTTGAGGAGACATCATCAGTTGATTCCCGAAATAGGACGTAGATGGTTGGGCGTGCATTACATTCGGAGGACTTTGGGAAGGGTTGCCCCATGTAGATCCCATGTGCATAGGTATTGTACCTTGCCCGGGGTTCCATTGGTTGTTGAAAGAATTTCCCCAGATCAACATTCCTGATGAGGGAACTGATCCTTGCCAAGAATTCCAAGGTCCTGATGTGGAAGAAGTTCTTGGGTTTGCCCCTTGTGTAGGAATAGTACCCTGCATAGGATTAGGTTGGCCATAACTGGGGTTGCCCCTGGTCAAGAAAGCGATTGATGATAAGAGTTGTTACCAAATGCACCGAACAAAGAAAACGGTGTCAACCCTACCGGCATATTATGAGAAGGTGGTCCTTGACTCCCTACTCCAAGTGAACTATGGTGTGTGTTTGGCCCAGCGGATTACTGGTGGGTAACACCAAGTTAAGGGGACGAAGGAGGTATATGACCTCCCTCGTAAGGAAAAGCATTAAAAGGAGATGAAGTGCCCCCCATGGGTCCTTGCAGAGGAGTGTTAGAGCTCCCTACCCCCAGACCTAAAGTTTGTAAAGTGGAGTAGGATAGTACAGAGATTGTACCTATGTTAGGCATCTCGTATGAGAACGGAGGGCATGTCACATTCTATGTGAAAGGAGCAGTGGCCATCACCAAAGACGAGATCAGAACACTACTCAAGATAGAGGAATTCGAGACCATGGTGGCTTAGACTGGCGATGGTGGGGTAGGAGGTGGAACACCCCCTGTGACGACAACCGTGGCGAGAATATCAGGATTCCCAGAAGAAGAGACATGATTTACCTCCATTATTGCCCGCTTTAAAGGTGTTGAAAGGTCCTTTAACAAAGGTTGGTCAGGTGTGATTTTCGGTGACCTGATCACTTCAAAATACCCTTGTTGGTCTAGCTTTCGCTTTAGCGGTGGCAGGGTTGGCTCCAGTGTAACCGGTGGTAGGCCAAGAAGCCTTCATGGCCAGAAGAGCTTGTGATCCTCCACTGTGTGAGAATATCAAATACACACTAGGGATTTCTATTTGTTCAAAAACAACACACACTAAAAAAGTCCCTACAAGATAAAACAAGCAAACACTAAACTAGTTGGAAGAACAGTTTCAACAACCAACATTAGAGAAACTTACCGGTGCAAGTGAAACTTGAACATGGAAGCGCCCTCTAGGTATACTCTACAAAGCGTGGCCCAACATCTGTCCTAGGTACCACAGTATACCCTCGTAGTCACATGTGTATGTCTATAAAAAAGATAGGCAACTAGGTTGCCAACACATGAACAGTCACCAGGCGGGTACAGTCGACAATCGGGTAGACCACAATGAGCAGGCTATCGAGCTTGAAACCTATCAAGGGTATCGAAATAAAGTGGTCCGGAA
Source organism: Picea sitchensis (assembly GCA_010110895.2). Lineage (NCBI taxonomy): Eukaryota > Viridiplantae > Streptophyta > Pinopsida > Pinales > Pinaceae > Picea > Picea sitchensis. Next base: position 5,777 of record SNQJ01S0180367.1, on the reverse strand, counting down.
GACAAATGAGGACCTTGAATGGATTTGAGACTCACGAAGCTCCATGGCAAATGCAATCGACGGAATCCCAAGACAAGCCCTCTATATGTGTTCTCCAGTACGATTGGTCCGACTTTGGAGGGGTTATCTCTGCTACCTTTCCGCATGCGACCTCATTTTTAGCCCCTGTGTTAGAGGGGGGTCCCGGATAACTTTCATGATACTGGACTTTTAACACTCCCTAGCTCAGACTCCAATGTTTGGTTTAATGGCCTTGAAGAGTTTCCTCTCTAACCTAATTCAAGGCCCTAACCCTAAACTAGTTGGTTGACCCTACAAACATAAAAAGTCTAATTGATTTTAGATTTAGCAATAAATTTTATGGCTTGTCTTAATTCAAAGGTTATGAAACTGAAACTAGTGATGTTTGAGAGACGAAAGAAAAATAAACAGAAAGATAGAAACAAAACACTTCTTGACAACTTCAGATTTGCCCTTTTAAATTCTTTAACCAACTTTTCAAACTAAAGTTGTATAAGATCTTTGAACAGTAAAATCAAAACAGGATTTCACTCGACTACGAGCTACTTATCGTCTAAGTAAATTGTCAAGAACTTATTAAAGCAAAGACTTTTCCTAGTTACTAATGCAAACCAACAACTATTTAATCAAACAAAGAAATAATTTTTTTTTTATTTTTTTTTTTATGCTCACANACAAAGAAAAAAGGAAAACTATCAACAAGTAAAGACCAAAAAAACTTCTAGCCTAAGCACAGATCGCAAAGAGTCACTTTATAAATAACACACAAGTAGATTAAAATGGACTCTCACACTTGTCTAAAAACCCTATAAAAGGAAAAATTTGAGGAAAACTTCTTAATGAAAAAGGAAGCTATTGTTGTGATCAAACCTAAGTTACTGAACTCTATGATAGAGACCAAACTTGAGAGGTATAAACTCTTGACAAAGAAAAGGATGACTGCCTCTCCTTAAACAAAAAAAATTTTGCATAGGCACGTTGTTGACAGTTCAACAACCAGCGTGTGCATGTGAGTTGTGTAAATTCAGTGCACGTGTACACGCGTGTAGACCTTATCCAGGTCGTGTGTACTTCTAAATCTCTCAAAAATGTAAAGACAAGAAATCAAGCACTGGCAGAGACTACTGGTATTGAGGACCAAAATCTCTTGAAGACTCAGAAACTCACTTTGACAGAAAAAATAAAACAATTCAAAGAAAATTTTATAGAACAAACCAATTTGAGGCGGAACTTAAGCTATAAACTGCAAACAAAAAAGACTAGAATGAGTTCCAGAAAACCCCTGAGAAGGATTTGTTATGACAGAGGAGAGGATGACTGCCTCTTTACAAGAAATTTTATGAAATCATACACGTGATTGACACTTCCTCAGCTAGCGTGTACACGTGGGTTGTGTGAAGGTAGGGCGCGGGTACACGCATGCAGACCTTATACAGGTCGCGTGTACCTCTGTGGGTCCCCTAAAAAAAATGCAGTCAAGCAAAGAAACAAAGATAACTAGTATGGAAGACCAGAATCACTGCTAGCACAGACTTTTGCAAAAACTTTAAAAACAAGGAATGAAACCAGTTTTTAAAAATACCCAAGAAAAGATATTCCCAGAAACCCTAGAGATCCCCTGTATGGTCGCCAATTTTGTTTTGGGTGGGAATCCCTCCTACGGACTTAGCATTTAAGGGCTCTAATCATGCATGCAAAAAATGACCATTTCAAAGGCCTCTACTCTTTTCTATTCTCCCAACACAAAACCCCACATTCATGCAATACAAAGGTGTAAATGAGATTCAGTAACTCTACCTTAAGTCCTTTGTTTGATGTCGATCCCTTTTCTTTCGCTCACTCTTTGATTGCAAGCCTCCTCTCAAAGCTAACCTGCATTCACACATGAACAAACAAAAAACTGCGAACATGCATTTCATATACTAATTGTTGGGTTAGTTGTGACAATATCATAAAATAAACATTCAACTTGAACACATGATATGGCAGGATGGGAAAAGTATTCCTTTTTGTATTAATCTTCACAATAGTAAACTTACAATATGTGGTTGGCACTGCTCCTCTTCAACTGGTCCGAGGCTCCTCTTCAACTGTCCTCCAACTACTTTGCTCTATAATTCTCTTTGCGCAAGGATGGCTAAAGGTTGGGACAAGGGGAATGCTCAATTGGGTATAGTCTCTTTACTATGATTTCCCTCCTTTCAAATGGGACCCTTACCCCTTCTTTTATAGACTAGAAGGAGCTAGGTATTTGGTCGAATGACCGGCCATGCATGGCCAAAAGGTTTAGTTAACTTGCCCAAAGTTGTGTGTTTTGACAACAACTTTCCTTTTTCCGTGCTTTTGTAGGTACACACGAGCTGTATTGAAGCATCTAGCGTGTACACACTTGCAGTAATGGAGCAGGGCGCATGGGCCTTTATAAAGGGGGGTTTTAAGAAGAGTTTTTCAGTAGTGTTTTGGCAAAGAAGGAATCTGAGATGGCCTGATGCTAGGTAAGTATGTCTGGTGAAATTTAGGGTTATTACAGCTCTGAATTGACCATCAACCCAATGACCTCCCTAAACGGGTCTTATATGCAGTCAGTATCACCCCTACCACATATCAATTATGTGGTGTTATCTCCCATGCCTTCAACTTCTGATGACTTAGATCCCATAGTTGACATGGTGATCTCTTTGGTAGGGCTAATGGAGCCTGATATCCTTACCCCTGATGATAACCTCGACATGTGTTCCTTCCAGAGCATTCTTCTCCCATCCAGTGAAGATATCTTGGAAGCCATGACCAAGTTTTGTTCCTTGACATGGTGTCCTTCCAGAGCGTTATCCTCTTGGAAGTCATGATCAAGAAGAAAAAAAGTCACAAGCATAGTTTCTCTTCTCCATGGAAATCTCGTTAAAAAATGAAACAGAGGCTATGAGCATAGTTTTTATTATTTGTGGTAAGCTCGTTAAAAAATGAAACAAAAATATGGGGATTGAATCCGAAACCTTGAGCATAGTTCTTTTCTTGTGTCAATATCATTAAAAAATAAAACAATCACCTCTCCCATCAGGTCGAGTCTTTCGCCAGATCTCGTAGATGTCGAGTCGAGTCTTTTGTTAGGTCTCTTATTTAAACCTTCATTTCATCCACCTATAATCGGTGAGTGAATTGAAGCTTGGGGGGCATTGTCTCCAGCCTTTGATCATCATTTTGGAGCTAAGCCACTAGTTTTTCAAGATGGGGGGATACCAAGATTAGTCTTTGTTCTTTCTTGTGCTCACAAATACATGAGAATGTAACCGAGTAAACTTTTATCTCTTTTTTGGACTTGCATGGTTATACGAAAAAGGAATGCTCTAGAGTCTCCTTTAATCTCTTTTCAGACTCTCTAAACATGAAAAGATTTTTGAGTGATCTTGCTTCCTTTCCCACTCGTTAAAAGGTTTGAAAGGGCATCTTTCGAGTGATAATTTATCTATTTTTTGGCCTCGCAAGACTAACATTATGAAAAAGGACAACACTGGATTCATCTTTAAGTTATTTTCAGACTCTCTAAACATGAAAAACAACCAAATTTTCTTTCTCTGGACTCGTTAAAAATTATACATTGAAGGACCCATATGGGACCAAACCCTTACTTCTTCCAGTTCATTAAACAAAGGAAGAGGGACTTACTGAAGGTGAGTTATATCAATCATGTGTTACCCTCCTCAAGCTCGTTAAATCAAAAAGAGGTACTCATCTATCTGAATGGGGGAAAAAATTGAAGGAAGCAAGCCAAATAGTTTTTGGGAACATTACAGTTCACTCTTACGGTCACCCTTGAACACGATACTTTGTCTTTGCATGCATTGTAATCCGTTGAACCCTTGCATTGAACCAATCCACTGAGTTTTCTTACTCCTTTGGGTCACCCGACGAAAGTCACCGTATCCATTGCATCATCATATTTTGGTCCAAGTCATGTTTATGTTGTTGTGCCTCAATGTTCAAGGGAAGTATCTGCCTTGAGAGTCAACCATCACAAATATCATGTTTTAAATACCCGTGTCATTCCATGTTCATTTGATCTACCAATTTACATATCTATGTCAATTTCATTTCATTGATGGGGGATACATCAAGGCCCTCCTTCGACGAGTATGTTCCTATCGACTTCAACACCTTATCCAGAAACTAGACTTAGAAACCAGTTAGTATCTTGGGACCTGCATGCCTCAATGGCAGGCCTCCTCGCTTCCAACAGTGGGTTTACATCATTGAACTCTGATCGGATGATTCCATGAATTTTTTACTTCAAATTATGCATTCACATTCGCTGGAATTTACTAGGGTACCTTGGGAATCATTGACATCAATGGTGATTTTCCTCGCTCTTGTTAATGGTTTACCTCATCGACCAGTAATCAAGTGGTTTCTTCCATGTTCAACATCAGAACATCTATTCACATGGTTATACTCATACAGCATCGGGATCGGTAAGAAGATCATAGGTTGAGTGATCACTCTGATATATACTTTTCCCAAGTTGCAATAGAGTTTCTTTTGAATATTGACACATATATTGTTATATAGATCCACTTTGTATTGGTCTGTGGCTATGTCTTATCATCTCGTAGATCCACTGTGTATTTTTCGTGGCTATGACTAGTTCATATCATGGAAGTATAGATCCACTTTGTATCTTCGGTGGCTATACCTTTTTGTTAATACAATTATGGATCCACGGTGTATCTTATGGCGGCCATACCTGGCAAGTATTTATCACCCAAGCATAGGTATGCCTGCCTTTGGTTTGAAACATGTCATAATATTTGTTTGATGGTTGTGTGCAGCTTCTTCCAGGTTCTCTAAGTCCATACCCTTGCTTGAAAAAGTCTACAAAGTACTTCAGTCATCACGTCTTCTAACTTCGCACTTTGGGGGGCAATCTGTTACACCTCAAGTGTCGCATTTTGCCCGCAAGTGTCGCAAACATCATATTGTCATCTTGCCTATGTCGTGTCTCTAACGACATCATAAGGACACTTAAGACACCCTCAAAGAATAGTTTAAGAAGGAGAAATCATCTAATGAGGAGTACAAAGCATTTTCCATGGAAAAAACCACTTAAAAATGATTTTTGAAGGGCAGCGCTCCCCTACCCATTGTCAGGGAGTGCCAACACTCCCTACCCCTCTTTGGGGGAGCATTGCAACACTCAGGACAACATTCCTGGGGAGCGTTGGGATTTTTTGAAGGAATTTTGGGTAGCGCTCCCCTGCCCACTGTCAGGGAGTGCCAACGCTCCCTACCCCTCTTTGGGGGATCATTGCAACACTCAAGACAACATTCTTGGGGAGCGTTGGGATTTTTTGAAGGAATTTTGGGTAGCACTCCCCTGCTCACTGTCAGGGAGTGCCAACACTCTGTACCATCCTTTGGGGGAGCATTGCAATGATCTGTGCACCCTTTTGGGGGAGCACTAGTCTGTTTGAGCAAATTTTGGGTTGTTGAGTAAAATCAAGGATAAATACCCCTCATCTCTAGAGTTGGTCGGTGTTACACATTATTTACGTCATCCCTATGACCGTTAATGATGTAAACCTATATGTTGCCTTCGAAGGGGTCAGTGGCCTGAGTTCTTGAAGAAGGAAGGGAGAAGAACTTTTCCTGAGAAAAGAAGTTGCATTTTACTTTGTAAAAACCCTATAAAAAAGGAAGTTCGCAGGCTACATTATAGCTAGGGTGCGAGAATGCTTGATTCTCGTAGGTTGCATCATATGTAA
>SNQJ01S0180366.1:7917-19408 GCA_010110895.2 Picea sitchensis | reverse complement strand
GATATGAGTGACGAAGAGTTGAGTGGAACTATCGAATTGTGAAAGGGTCAGACCATCCTAATTCAATCTTTAGCGGAACGTTACACTTCCATGATGAATGGTTATCATGAGACTTAATTGTGTTGGTATCAATATTTTTCGGATGATAAGTTAGTCATTCCCACCCTGAATGACATTGATATTATGATTGGTTAAGATATTTTCTCTTGTGATTTGGATGTCGATGATGAGTTCTTATAACATGATTTTCCCTTATCATACTTGTAGCGTTTTCTTAGTTTAATTTCAATATATGATTTTCTTCACACATTGATGTTTCTTGGTTAATTAATGAACTTTTATTAGAACGTACACTCAGAGTTCCCATCATTTGTACTCCAACATCTCTATATGTTTTTTCTTCAACTGGATTGGCATCTTCTTGAGCTTTTATTGTCTAGATTTTCAAGTTTTTGTTCTTTCAACTTTCTGATTTGTTCTAGTAGCTCGTGATTGAGGTTCTTCAAATAATAATTTTCTTCATTTTTTTCTGATAGGTTCTTCTCGAGATCTTGGTTCTCTTGTTCCAACTTCGGAACACATTGTTTTCGATCCTTTGACTTATTGATCTATGTAAGTACTTTTTGACTGTGTTATTTTAAACGAAAAAATTCTTCGTTTTTATCTTGGATAACTTCGTCAAATTCTTTTTGCATCCTTGACATCGACTTTTGATTTTCTTGAAGGATCACCTTCGAGATATCTTTAAAGTCTTCTGATGAAGGTATTGTTGATTTTGACCTCATAGTAGTGACTTGAAGTGTCATCATCTTCTTCTTATGGGGAAACGTCACCGACTTTTTCTCCATGTTTGAGATGAAAGTACCTAGATTTTTAAACCAGGGTAACCCGATAATGATGTCAATTTATTCTTTATACATAGTTGTAACATAGAATTGGGATATTTACTCATATTCATCAACCGTCACTTGTAACTCCTTAATTCGAAAATAATCTTCCTTTTCAATTATATTCGGCTCTAGAATTAATAATTGATTTTCCAAGTCAATATTCATGTAATTTGCATTATGGTCCAAGTTAATAACAATGTTAACCTCTCTTCCTTGAATACTCCCCTTTAGTGTCGAAAACCCATAACATAAAGTTTGACAACCTTCATAAGTAAATATTTCTTTTGTCATTTTAGAGATGTCCATTTTGGTCTCATCCATAATTTACGATAGATATTTCCTGATTAGAAAGCGTTTATATACCCCTTTGATAATTAAACTGGATCTTTTTTTTCTATAATAAATGGTGCACTTCTTAAAACTTCAATTTTGAAATCCTTCCTTTGATATAATTACATTCTCCTTCAATAGAATATATACTCTCAGTATCTATAATATACTCTTTAAGTACAATAAAAAAAAACTTCAATTACTCTAATATATGTTTTTCTTGATAATAATAATAACCCATGTTGGAAATTAAGTCAAAATTTCAAATAAAAATTCAAATTTTGAATACTTTTTAATTTGTTCCTAATTTTTGTCATTTTAAAATAAAATTTTAGCTTTAGAATTACCATTTTATACACTAATACAATTTTTGTTATGTTTTGACAGGTCGGATCAATCCTTAATCGTTAAACCTGATGCTTATCAAGATCGACAGTTTGCGGGATTTCAGGGATTTAAAGCTGCGAAATATTTAAACAAAAGTACAATTCTCATTTGAAGTTCCACTTCGGGACTTTGCGCTTTGACACTTAGGTTAAACGTTTTAAAAGGTCCTTTTAACCTCGAAGTCGCGAAGCTCCGGAGTCTCGAAGTTCCAAGATATTAGTTTATAAAGTAAAATACTCGGTTGAAGTGTCTTATGCCACCTCACATTCTTTACACGTGGAGACATGTGGCATTCATTTTGGGCATTTGTGGACACATAATTCACACATTTTAGGATGACATGTTTCACCTATGTTCTCATGACGTGTCATCATGTCATGTCACTCTGGGAGACCGTCCTTCAGGATATCACATTATCAACGAATCCAAGAAGCGTCGAATTACCAAATATTAAAGGTTAAGTAATGATTTATTAAGCACAATTAACGGTAAGCAATTACTTCGCAACTCCAACCTTTGGGATAACTTTAAAATTTCTATTTCAGTAGTCTCGAAGTCACGGAGCTCTAGAGTCACGAAGTTCTGAAGCATTGAAGCCTTAAAAAACAAAGCAACGGTTAATTAACTTAATCTTGATTAACATAATTCATCACTATGTGACTTCGACCTTCGGGAGATGTTTAACATTCCTTATTCAAAGCCACAAATGCTAAAGTGTCGAAATACTTACTTTCAATAATCATGATTATTAAGGTAAATTAAACATGATCAGTGTGAAAAAATTGAATTAAGTTCGTTGTCGTGAGGTATAAATTCACCATCTTTATCATGATTATTCAGTCATTCGAATTAATTAGTGATTGAATGTAGAATTAATTAGTGTCTTGTATTTTGATTTTATAAAAGATTTGAACTTTGTATCATTTCTCTTTTCGCATCCATAATTTTATCTTGTCTTTGCCTTCGTATTCATAAGTCTTGTTTTCTTACAGGAGCTAATATTGTAGATGAAAAAACATGGCACCATACAAAACAACAAAAAGACAAGATCACTCTTTAGAATAGTCGAACCCAAATTCGGATATTTACTCAAATACTACTGCTCGCCTAGCAAACAACATCAAATCATGGATGTGGGTTTATGAAATTTTGGAAGATGAGAAATCCATCCCTTAAGATGAATCAAGCGAGGGCAAAGATGTGTTAACCACAAATAAGCTCAAGGAGGTGGCCAAGTCAGAGCTGCATAAAGTCACAGCAAGGCCAAAATTGTTATCTTATTCAGACATGATACGCTGGGCTCTAGAACATGTGGATATATCGACCAAAACCATCTACAACCATCAAAGGAGTATTGTCGACTCATTCTGACCCAAAGACATCCAAGTAATGTATAAATTGTCCAGTAATCCCAAATATTTTTACAATGCACAATTTGCGAAGAAGTTTGAAAAAGATGAATGTACAGATTATGATAAGAGTATCCATGATATAGTTAAAACTTGTTGGGGAAATGAAAACAAATTTAAAGCAGATAGTCATGGCATATATTCTACAACTTCTTGTGTTGCACACATTATGTATGTAGATATGATTCTTTGTAGATTGTATGGAAGAACAACCCCACACATTTCACTATAGATTGGGTCCCTATAATTCATGAAGTTGCACAAGGTTTTACTTTTGATCGGGGAAGGTTGTTGTCTGATAATTTGGTCAAACAAATAGAGGTTTATACAACTCATATATCTAAAGGAGAACATGCTCCCTTTTACATATTAGCATACATTATGGATGTTATGTGTTTCAAAACCCCATTTGCTTTGATGAATTGGAATTGGACCCCAATAGTCACTGAACCAATACATATCTATCATTCCAAACTGTGGGAGGAAAATGCAAAAGATTATTTTTATGAAATTTGCCATAATGTTTTTATACCAATTCATGAAGTCTTATATGGTAATCCTCCTCCCATAAATTCTAAACAAATAATGGGAAATTTAGGTACAATTGCATATTGGTATATTGAAGAGAATTTCTCTTATATCAAAGTTTTTGGTTGTTATGCATCCCCTCATGCTCTACCAGATAGACTTATCTGCAGGGAGGTAGCATATCAGAGAGTTTTTGCAGGTATCACCAACGAACTGAAGGCTGCATAAAAAAGGGTATGGACAGCCTATCCTATACAAGTTGGTATATTTTCATTGTCATATTTTGGACACGCTAAGGTTAAAGCTTTAGCCTTAAATGATATTACATTGTCTACCATTGAATTCAAAAACATGATCCACACAAAGTGGTCGAAAATGATTTTGCCCAATTCAATATGAAGAAATATTTTCATGAAGATTCACCTTTTGATGAGGTAAGGAGCAAGATCATATAATGAAGTGATATCCAGATTCCAGAATCTTCTTGACAAAGAACAATCATATTTTCTTAATTTCCAAAGGCACATGAGAAGTGGTTTGCCAAATATTTTACAAGCAGAGCAAAGTTTTTCTCATAATGGTAATCCAAATTCAGAAGTGCTACCATCATCCAATCCCAATCAACATGACTTGTATGAGGTCAAAACTAAGGAAGTTGAAAAAAAAAACAAAGATATTATCCAAGGGTACAATAGGGACATAATCAACTCTACCAGGTAATACCATACAAGAAACATTGCCAATCTTTGAACCTTTTATTAAGCATGGGCATATTTTTCCTCAGATGACTTCAGACACTAAAAATATTGGAAAGGATGTTACTGCTCAAGGGGAATCTACTACAGTTGAATCACCCATCCCATCTTTAACTCCTTTTGCAACATGTTCTGGAATACCTGATTCAGAGGTAGTAAACGTAAAAGATTTGACACCCATTGAACTGGAAAAAATGCCTTCGTCGGATTTCTTCTTCAACAAAAAGAGGAAATTTATTTTGTGGAGAGAAATTAAGAAGAAATGAGATACAATCACCAAAATACAGAGGATGATATTTGATGGTTAAGGACAGAGTGACCTTAAATTTTCAAAACAGGTAGCAAATTCTCTAGGGGCTTTTGCAACATCTAATTTATGGTCAATAGATAATTTAAGAGAGTAGTTCTACTAGAAAAATATTTTAATTGAGAAGTTACAAAATGATTTGAGACAAACAAAGGTCATTATTAGGGAGAAAGTTAATTCTGAACTAGCTCAGGTCAGAGAAAGTTATGATCAACAGATCAAACAACTAGAAGAGAAATTGAGGACAAGTCTTCATGATTAGCACATGAGTAAGAATACCATTTCTAAGAGAGATGCATTCATAATCCAATTACAAGCCCAAATAACTACAATTGAAAGTACAATAATTGATATCTCTACCTTTAAGAAACAAACCTTGGAGATTAATGAAGGATTGCAGATAGCTCAACATAATTTTTATGAAAGTTTGAAAATTATCCAGATGGATTTCTCTTGGGAAGGATGGCGTCTTATCCTACTCCTTGAATTCCTATCATTCCCATGCCCATCTCTTCTGCTATGGGATTTGGATGTTGTCACTTACCTAACACTAGCTTTGATCTTTGTGCCATAGTCCTTATTGGCTTGCTTCTGTAACATGTTCAAGATCTGAAGTATCTCTTCATCAGCCTTCATAATCTTTTCATTATCAGTGTTATAGCTCTACAATTCCCTATGCAGGCTTCTCATAGTTATAGGCTCCTCCCTTTCTCTTCTTCCATTTCACTCTGTCTCATCATTCCCCATGCCGACATGCATACCTTTGATCTCTTCCTCATGACTGTAGGATCCTCAGGCATCTTTCATTGTTGTGGTTCTCATATAGAAACCAAACTACGTCTCTAAACCTCTAATTATGCAGAAAATGTGCATGCAAACAATTTATGTTAGATTAAAATAAATACATACATAATTTGGAAAAGAATTCATAAATTTTTCTGCCCTTTAATGCCACCAATCATCTTCTTTTGAGTCGACTGTAAATGTTTATGCTCAAAATAATTTTCTGGGTTAATAGATGGATTCTCCTCCTCAAGACCTTTCCATCAACCATTTATTTTCCCAATTCTAAGTTCCGAGTAGAAAGTTATGGTATTCAGGTGTTTTGACCATTTTCCCTTTTTCAACCCTGCATGCTACATGTGTCGTCTTTCTCTCCAACCACATTTTTAGAAACCCATAACTCAAATCTGGCTCCATGGTTGACTTCTATAGTCCATGAGCTTTCCATAGACTACTCTTGGGCCCCAAGCTGACTCCTAAGCTAGGAGTTTTGCCCTCTTAAAGAAATCTGGTAATAAATTTTACCCTTGATTGTTTTAGTTGTAACTCCCTCATACAAGCTTCTTTTTGCGAACATTTTAGCTTGTTTGAAATCTCTCTTCGAGCTCTATCATTTTATAGCGGAAATTCTATTTCCTAGAAACTCTTTGTCTAAAAAATGTTGTTTAAGCCCTAAAAAATGCCCTGCAAGATGAAGACCTTTAAAAACTAGAATTTTCATGGAAAATTTCATTAAATTACTATTGTAACAACCTTTAGATCCAAACCGTTGATCTCAAAATCATGACTAATCCCAATCATTGATCTTCTTGGCCTTGTCAAGTTATAGCTAGACCTCTGCAAGCCTGTCAAAACTCTTCTTCAGAACCTTTTGATCGAAATGCTTCAATTGTTGGTTACACAAATTACTCAAAATCCACAGTCCAAAACACTGTCGGACTCTTCCCATCGAAAACCCTCCATCGAAAACACAACTTTCCATGCTCCTTGACCTTTTAAAACTCCAAAGTCTGATAGCCTATCGGGCTTGCTCTGTCGGACTTTCCCATCGGAATCACTCTCCCTGAACGAACCCTCTAACATCCTCCTTTCGACGACTTGTCAGAAATTATCCTTTATGAACCATCAAAATTCTCTCTTTTATGAAGACCTACATCTGAATGCTACGTGGCACTCACTAATTTTCCCGCCCTTGCTGACATTTCCTTTGACATGGCACATTGACGTGGCAACTTAGGTCGCATTGTCCTTCGCCCTCGACCCTTCCAAGAAAATGTGCTTGTTTGATAGATCCGATGGTCAAAAATTGTGTTGCTCTATGGCCACGATCATCTCGGGCTCCCAAAACTATGCACTGGTTACCTCGGTCAAACTGACTTCATCAGATGCCAAAACATGCCCAACCTTCCAAACAAGCTCTCCCAAAACACCTCCCTCAAATCCAACGGCTGGGAAAAAGATCTGGTTGATCTGACACCTCTTGTTATTTCAGGATCGCGTCATTGGACTCCTCCCTTCGAAGTCAACCTTATTCTTGACTTCGAGGTATATTTGAAATCCTCTTCCCAAAGGCCTTTTGGGAATGCCTTGCTCTGATTTTCTGCAATTGAATCTCGACTGACGATTCTCCAGGTCGAATTAATCTGGGCCGTCGATTCGCAAAACTTCATAGTCGCCCTGAAACACACAGGAATTCGACTTCCATGTCCGAATTCGACTCTGCATCCTATAGATTGATGCCATGAGTTTTCTTGTTTTTTTGCTTTGAAGCACTAAAACTCAAAAATATGCTCATAACTTGGGAATTTCATTCATGTTCACCATTTTCCCCCAAATTCGCCACATCACGAAATATGAAACCACGAATCTGCTCAATTTGTGTTGGCTCCTGGCCCATACAAGCTCAGTGTTGAACCTTGAGCACTAATACCATTCTGTAACGTTCCCCAGCTCCACCAGGGAACATTACTTACGAAAAAACACATAAAACGAAATTGCTTTTGCTAATCAAAATCCTGTAGCTTACCAACTACGATTTCAAAAACATATTCAAATAATTTTTTATACCCATAATTAAATGCATCTATAACGATTTAAATGACCATGATACGACCAATAACTCATTCACAACAACAATTAACCATTAACATATACACAGTTAAGCACAACAATTAAATTCATGGAATAACTTGGCAAAATAGATAAACACTTCTCTTTTATAAAATGTTCGTGCAACTAGCTGCTTTGGAAGGATGTTCCACCCAACCATAGACTTTTTGTTCCAAATCTCAACAGTAAGTCACCCCCGAACTGGGGTTGGGAATCCACAAAAGAAGGGTGCTTCTTACAGTCCCTCACAACTCCATATCACACAACCCAATGGTTTTCTCCTATAACTATCCCAAATTTCCTCCAGGTCTCTTCCTCTTGACCTGCCCAACCCAAGGAATGCACCTCTTCACTTGGCTCGGTCCATCAAGCGTCCCATTTGTTTATCATGGTCTCTCTAGCACAAGTAGCTAGGAATATTTCAGCTAGGAACTCAAGGGAATTCACTGCTAGGAAAAACTACTAGGAAAAACAACAACAAACACTTGTTGATACAATGCAACTCACCGAGAAGTTCACTCTTCAGACCTAACAACCCGAGTCTTCAATTTCAACCTCCAAAATGCTCGAAAATTGCTCCAACATGTTCCAGAATTCACCCAACTTCATTGTTCCATTCCCCAAGCTCTTCTTCCCCCTTCTTTACTCGTCGTTCATGTAAAATTGAATGTCTAAAACTGCATGTTACTACCCCTACAAATTTACTCTCCTTTCCTAAGATAGTTGATTACTTACTCTAGCCAATGTTGATTGTACTTCAACCCCGTGCTCTCCAATAACTATGGGATGTGACTCTCACACCCACCCTATGATAGATATTAAATGATTGGGCTCTCATACACTCAACCATAAAATAGAAGTTTTCCCCAAATGATAATAAAATTCATAAATGTGGGTTTGAATTAATACCCATTAATTATTTGTCTTTTGGACCCCTCTTGGGCACTCTCTAGGAATTCCCCCTCTCTTGTGGATTAATCATCCCCCACCTCTGTCCATATCCCAACAGCTGGTATTACATTATATTTATTTACAATTCAATAAATACATTTCACATTTACATTGCTTGGCCATAGCCACATTTATATCTACATTATGCATTAATTTAACTGGGGATTATAGTGGGGATGTTACATGTATCTTTCCTGGTTTGCTCATTGAATTTGTCTAAGGCAGTGATGCAATTATCCATGTCTTGGTTGCAGGTATGAGCCATTGGGGATGGAGAGGGGCAAGCGGGTCTACACAAAAAAGGGGTTACTCGTGAGTGGTACCACAATGATCAACACAAAGAGAGGAAGTCAATGAGATAGGTGTCAAATAAGGGTGCAGGGAAAGGCGGGTGGGTCCAAACAAAAAAAACTGATAAGTGATAGGTATCACAATGATTAGGACGAAGATGGGAATCCAATGAGATAGGTCCTAAATAAAGGTGCCACAAAGGGGGTCGAGTCCCTAGAAAAAAAGGCTTAAAAATGATAGGTATCATGGGAACCAGGGCGAAGAGAGGAATCCAATGGGATAGGTCCCGAATAAGGGTGTTAGTGGGACCACTATACTCATTTTTTTACTCTTGCAGAGTTATACTTCGACCTGAAGAATACTGCAGTGATGAATTTCCCAAAATTTTAACAGGAAAACAATTGTAGGAATTTCACAACTAGAATGTAGAAGGTAGGGTTGCGTGGTAATAGATCTCATCTATTCCTTTGATTTTCTATTTCTTTCCCAAGGGTTAGGATTTTCAGGGTTCCTACAGACAAGGGTTTTCCCTATGCTATAGCTCTCTCATATATGTGCGAGGTAAACAATAGTAGTCGACCCAATATCTCAGGGCACCAACTAAGGAGGCTCAACCGTACACTTAGTCGTACTACTCGATTACCCAGGTACTAGAGAGTGTCTTCTAAAGTGTTGCTCTCGGTGTCACTATAGCAGTCATGCGAACGATTGACTCATTTAGAGTTGGTTTTAGGAGACATATGGGACTCTCTATATACCCGACAATATGTGGGAGTGATGGTCATGTACAGATTATGTCTGATGTGATACTATTCGAATGGGTACCAAGAGGGGTTACAGAGGTTTCCAACAAGGTGAAACATTTGTTTCGAGTAACCCCATGAAATCGTCTGTATTTCCTACGTGTAGACTTCTCCAACCACAATTTTACCTACTGAACAACGAATCTATGTGCTTTAAAGACGTCGCTAGTACACGTCTCTACCTTGAAAAAAAATCCCATAGTTTGTACATAGGAAAGTGCTTCGATACCACTTGTTAGGTACTAGATGTATTATAATAAGTAGAAAATATAAATATTGCACCAAATATTGGAGGAACAACAAAATGTAGATAACCACAACACAAAAAATGATACCTTTATTGATAGAAAATGCTATCCACCAAGTTGCACTAGGATGGACTTGCAATTGAGCCGCTAAAGATTGAACAAGCAGTTGCTCAAACTCAGAGTTCAGAAGTCCAACTAGTCAATTTGACCACCCTTTTTTCGCATTTCCATCCCATGTGCATTGTAATAAGATGATATTAGCATGATGATTCTGTAAAAGACTTGGCCTCCTAAGACTTGATCATGAGTACATACTCTAGAGTGTTTTTTTTTCACTTGTTAATTATTTATTGCTTGAAATTCATTTTAGGTGAGTTATAATTTCCAAGTTTTTTCACTCACTACTTCCATAGTTGGAGTGTGTACTGATGGTTAGTCCATAGCTTGGAAAATCCAATTCTAGTGTCTAAATGTTTATATTACCATGCTAAGTCATCATTTTGGAGTCATATGGAGATTGCGCTAAGTCCCCCTTAGATTTTTTATTTTTTTGAATCAATAAAAAAATTCTCGTAAAACAAGATTTTTTAATTGTAATTTGGTCATAACTAAAAAACGTGGCACTAGGAGGCATCATATGCCTTGGCGGTATTCATTTTTAGACTTAGAATATCAAATTTCCCTAAGCATCCATTTTGTGAGTAAAAATAAGTGATTTTAATCACTCAAATTCAATTTCTCACAAAAAGACAAATAAAAGGCAAAAAATCAATAAAAATCAGCAAGACTATTATTTAGGAAACATGTTTTAGACATGTTTCCTCGTGTCTTGAGTCTTAGAGAGAGGTGGAAAAACCTCTTGGAGTGAAATGTGACTTAACTAAGAGTGAAATCCATGTGTTAGAGTGAAGTGGTGGTTGACGGAGGTTCCAACGAAGGAGGGCACACCTCTCCCTTGAAGTGGCACATTCTCAAGTGGGCACGTCAATCCCAAGGATTGACTTGCCCTTCCCTCTACCTACTTGTGAGAGGTGGCATTCCCACAACTCTCATCACTTAAAATTGTGCCAACCTCACTCCCTCTCTCATTGCCACTCGCCCTCTAGATGAGATGCGCCCTCTCCACTTGGCATCCACACTAATATTGGGATTTGTTGATAATTGCGTCTTCGTGTGACATTTTCAAGGTCGTTCTCCTCTGGATTGAGTTGAGACGACCTATGAGAGAGCCCATGTGTTGGGTGTTCCCATGTGATGGGTGTGCATCAGACTCTGGACTGAGTTGTGATGACGTGTGGTCTTCTGTTTACTCCTTTGGACTGAGTTGAGATGACTTGAGATGGTATCCTGCCTTGCACTCCTCTCGATTGAGTTGAGTTGGCTTGAGATGGTCTCTTGCCTTGTACTCCTATGGACTTAGTTGAGTCGGCTTGAGATGGCTTTCCAGATGGTACTAATGTGGACTCAGTTGAGTGATCTGTTGAGAGTGACGTCCCTGTGGCTGAGCACGGGTGGGCGTGTCCCTAGTGGTTGAGCACTAGAGGATGTGTGAGATCCCTTGCTATATTGTCAGAAAGTGAGACTTTGGTAAAACCCTAATTGTGTTGTAAAGGGTACAAATCGGCCCTACCATGCAAAGATAATTAATATTGTGTAATTATTAATTGTATTATTAAGTTGTACAAGTCGGCCCTATTGCG
>SNQJ01S0180365.1:19437-30774 GCA_010110895.2 Picea sitchensis | reverse complement strand
TCTTGAGAATCCTCCGGCTCTCAAGCTTTCCCTTGGTTCAAATCTCCCCCAGGCCTGTTCCTACACATGAACGCGAAACTATCTCTCCTAAGCTGAATTCTCTCCGACGCTCTCTCAGAGACCTCGAGCACGATGCCTGCGCTCCACCTTCAACAACTTTCAAAGTGTTGAAGTCTTCCAGGTTCTGCGCTTTCACAGTCACAACAACCCCGGCCTTTCTTTTCTCAGACTTTCTACTGAGACTTCAATCCGACCTGCACTTCACCTGCACGGTTCGAATATCCCAACTCAATCCTGGTCGTCGACAATAAGAGCTTCACGGCTAAACCTCCTTAACGCACCCTATGCAGAGGAATTCGACTGCACTCTATGCAGGAATATCCTCGTTCAAACAGTGAAACACTTGGAACTTATTCTCTCATTCTCTTAGGTTTCGAACCTGATAGGCAATCACATAAGCAACATATAGAAGATAAGCATAAAAAGAAGCAAGTATGCAATAGCATAATATCAACAACACCCAGAGATCAAACACACCCATGAAATTGAATCAAAGCTTTCCTATTAATTCAATGTCTGTACATGGAGTTTCTTCACAAGCTCTCTGATCTGTTCTTTCTTCTCTCACTGCTAATGCTGAATAATCCAGAATGTATTACAATGTACAAAGGAGGGTGCCTATATTCCATTTTCCCTCTCGAAAGCAAAACTGTCTAATCTACAGTTAATTCCTATCTAACAGCATTAAAACTATTAAATGCCTTCCTATCTATATTACAATACAAGTGCGCTCAGCTTTGAATGCCTTCAGTTAAATGGCGGCGCAACAATCTTCAAAGTAATTCAAAAATGTATGCACTGGCGTTGTCCAGCTGTATGTTCTTTACTCCACGCGCTGGGCTCGCTTGATGATGTCATAGATGCTCCTCCATAAAAAATATTAAGAGAAGCTTTCCAAAATTACCATAGTTTTGTTGAGTTAAAAGGTTAAGAAAGCCATAGTGTGAAAAATATTTTGAAATTCTAATTTAATATGGATATAGGCTGAACAATTTAAGATAAACTATTTTATATTTTTAACATAAACTTTTAAATTATCATAATTTAAATTATTTTAAATAAGCTAAAAATTAAAAAAACAAATTTCCATCATAAAAATATGCATCAATTAAATAAAACTATTTCTTAAAAAATAAATAAATCAATCTACTTATTAAATGAATTTTATAACTATACAGATTACATATCACCAAAATAACAAAAGATATCATCCGTATTAAAACTCTAACGAAGAGTAGCAGTGAGTTAATATTTAACACAAAGAGTATTGGTAAGTGCAAACATGTAGAAAGTGACTTAGTTACCAAATTCGACCGGATACGTCTTAAGAATTCGAAAATTCGATGATATGGTTTGGTTCGCGGATTAATACGTGGATTCGAATTTGATACGGGATGTTGAGAAACAAAAGGTTATAATTTGTTTATTGGAAAACCTGGGTCCTCGTGGATCTTTGGGCCTGGGTTTCTCAAAATAACAATGGCGATGTCTTAATATGAATGTTCATCCTCAACTCTCTTTATCTCTGGGGCTCATGGCCTTGCGGCATTCTTCTCCCGATGGTTTGGTGGCATTGTTCATATGGTTCAGTCTCGCTTGTTGGTTCGACCCGCAGAGATAGTGTTTCTAGGATCTAGTGCGCGGCGGTAAAAACTTGGATCTGCAGTGTGCAAGGAAACTGTGCACATCACAGTGACAAAATACTTCACACCACAAGCTTCATCACTCAACTCTCAGGACTTGTCACGTAGTTCACAGACGACACGAAATGTTGCGCGCTGTAAAATAAAACACTTTAAAGAACAAATTATAAATGTGGAATAAAAAACTGCTATGCTTAGCACATAAAATCAAAAATACAAATCGCTTGATATTAATAAACTTCGGCATAGTGTGCACGGTTACAGAATACAATACTAAGATGAGATTTGGCTCCAATGACTTCTTCTACTACTGACTTCACAGACACAGAGCTTGTGCTAAGACTTCTTCAACTTTTCAGTTGTTGTTGTTAATCTTCTACCTCTATGCCTCTTCTTTTCATCTACTCTGCACATTGACTAACTAAATGACTCAGAATTATACGAACTCTGACTGAGACTTCCTACATAATCTAAGACCAATTGAACATTAATGACTACCATTAATTCGACTAACTCTTCAACTACTTATTAGAACTCGAGAAGATAAGATCGACTCCATTTATAGCTTGTCTGGTTGCCAACTGACTTTGAGTAAACGTGCGACTTTCCACTTCCAGACTGTTAGACCGACTGACTGACAATTCGACTACTAACAGAATGTCTGACAGACAAATCGACTGAGACGAGAAGATCTCACCGACTTGTAATTACTATTTCCAACACTCCCCCTTAATTATAAGTTGTTGGGATTACAAAAGAAAAATACATCAAAAATTGCATTTACAATTTTACTGTCACGCATTTGTTACTTTGCAAACTCCCAGACTATTGTGTAGATGTTGAAATGCATCTCTTTCTAAAGCCTTTGTGAAAATTTTCAGGACTTGTTTTTTGACCTGTAAAACTCTAAACAGATCTCTTTGTTATTCACCAATTCTCTGATAAAATGACACCCTATATCAATGTACTTTGTTTTCTTGTGAAACACATGACTCTTCGATAACAATATGGCTGAATTGTTGTCACAAAATACTGTTGTTGGTTCCTGTTGTTCCTGCAAAAAAAAATTCAACATTCTTCTCATCCATACTGATTGACAAGTTGTGCTTATAGTTGCGACATACTATGCTTCTGCTGAAGAAAGAGTCATTATGGTCTACTTCCTTGATTCCCATGATACCATACTTGTTCCAAAATAAAATGTCTACCCAGAGGTACTTTTCCTATCATCTATGTTGCCTCCACAATCATTGTCAGTGTATCCAATGACTCTGAAATATTTTCAAGTGGAGTACTTTATGCAAAAATATTGTGTTCCATTCACATATCTCAGGATTCTCTTTCCTTCCTTCCAATGTGATTCTTTTGGAGTTTCCATGAACCTTGAAATTATATTCACTCCATATATAATATCAAGTCTTGTCACTATTAGATACATAAGGCTACCTATGAGTCTTTTAAACAATGTGGGATCCAACTTAGATCCTTTATCTTCCTTGCTTAACTTCAATCCTGTTATGACAGGTGTTGGTAGTGCTTTTGAATTCATCATATTGAATATTTCCAATATTTCATGCACATACTTGGACTGTGAGATAAATATACCAGTTTTGGACTGGTGCACTTCTATTCCCCAAAAATATCTCATGAACCCTAAATCACTCATTTCAAATTCATCCTTCATGACTGACTTGAATTCTTTTATGTCAAAGTCACCTATAAAAATCAAATCATCTACATATAAGCAAACAATTAACATATTACCTTGCCGGTTTTCTTTGATGTACAATGTTGGCTCATTTTCACTTCTCTGAAATCCATTCTGTGTCAGATAGGAATCAACGCAACTATACCATGCTCTCGGAGCTTGATTTAACATGTATAGTTCTTTCTTCAATCTATACACTTTGTCTTCTTGTCCTAGAACCTCATATTCTTGTGGTTGTTCCACATATACTTCTTCTTCTAAGTTTCCATTCAAAAATGTTATCCATCTGATAAATTGACCACTTGTATTGCACGACAATGGATAAAAAAGTTTTGACTGTGTCCATGCACGCAACTGGTGCAAATGTTTCATTAAAATCAATTCCAGGTTGTTTTGTAAAGCCTCTTGCAACTAACCTTTCCTTGTGCTTCTGCACATTTCCTTCTACATCTTGCTTGGTATTATAAATCCACTTGACACTTATAATATACTTGTCTTCAAGTACATGTGCCAATTTCCATGTCTGATTGTTCTCTATGCATATGTTTTCTTCATCCATGGCTTGTTCCCATACATCATCTTTGACAACTTCTTCAAAGATTAATGGATCATCTATTTGTGAAAACAGAGAAAAAACTAAAAATGAATTTGTTGCGTCTTCATTATTGATGTCGCGCAAACTTCTTTTGTTTCTTCGTAATAGACTTTATGAAGTTGGATATGGAGATGTAGAACTACTCAGACTACTTGCTGGTGTTTGTTGCGCTTTAGGTGTAGAAGGCACACCTGTTGTTCTTAGTGGAGTATTTTGCGTACTGATTTGCATCACAGTGCTAGATGTAGAAGGGACTGTGCACTGAACTGTACATGGTGTTTGAAACACCTCTTATTCTTCTTCTATTTCATCATGCCCCATTGCATCAATAATTTTCACTGTTTTTCTATGGTTCCATACCATGCTTCATTCTCCACGAACTGAACATCGCGACTGATTGTGACTTTTCTTGCGAAAGGGTTATACAACTTGTATCCTTTTGTGTCTTCAGAGTACCCAACAAATATACATTTTTGTCCTTTTTTGTCCAGCTTCCCTCTCAACTCATTTGGAACATGTGTGTATCTGACACAACCAAAATTTTTTAAGTGCGCCACATTGTGCTTTTATCCTATCCAGGCTTCTTGAGGAGCTTTGTTCTTCACACTCTTTGTCAGACATATGTTCAAGATGTATATTGCAGTTTCTACTTCCTCAGCCCAATACTCATTTGACAAATGTTTGGCTACCATCATACTACGCACCATTTCCATGATGGTTATGTTCTTTCTCTCCGTGACACCATTTTGTCGTGGTGTATATCACGTGGTAAATTTCTTGTAGATGTTGTGAACTTTACAAAAGTTCTGGAATTATCTTGAAATGTATTCTCCTCCTCTGTCAGTTCTTAGACACTTGATGTAATAACCACTCCACTTCTCCACGAGTGATTTAAACTGTTGAAAACAACCCAATGCGTTAGATTTATGCTTTAAGAAATAAATCCATGTCTTTCTTAAGAAATCATCAATGAATGTTAGAAAATAAGTACCGCCTCCTATAGATGGATTTTGCATTGGTCCACAAATATCTGAGTGTACTATTTTCAGTGGAGATTTTGCTCTATAAGACTTTCCAACTAGAAATGATTCTCTATGTTGCTTGCCAAATATGAAACCTTCACATATCCTTTCTGGTTTTTTAGTCGATGACAAACCTTTTACCATATCCTTTGTGTGTAGCAGCTTCATACCTCCAAACTTCAAATGTCTAAATATAAAATTCCATAGCCAGGTATCATATTGTATTTTAGATTGGAATGCTTCCTTCATTTCTGCACCACTTTCTCCATTCTTGGTACTGTGCACACTATTTTCTTCATTGGAACTGTGCACACTTTATGCTATAAATGCAGTGTCTAAACACGTATCGTTTGCTTTACCAATATCTTGCGTTGTATTTTTCTTCTTGGATGGCTTCAATGTCAATGGGAACATTTTGTTACTTGTCATCTAGATTTTTGCAATACATTTATTGCTTGAGAATTTGTGCATAATCACACAATGATTATCTTCCATGTAAATTCTTTATCCTTTTTGTAACAGTTGTCTTGTGCTCATAAAATTATGCTGCGTACCAAAAACATAATATATATCATACATAACTTTATGTTCTCCTTCCTTAGTTTAAATATTTATACTGCCTTTTCCTAAGACAATGACTTGGATATCTGTTCCAAGTGTAACCTTGGTTTGGGTTGACTCATCCAAACTAGAAAACAATTCTATGTTTCCTTTGATGAGGTTACTGCAACCTGAAGCACAATACCATATGTCACATGGACTTGCTTGAGCAATATTAGATTCAACTGGGGATACTATACGAATTTCTATAGTGCGCGCCATAAACATAGGGCGAATTTGGTTATTTGCATTGTTTGATTGATCTTGACTTTGCTTGTTATGAGTATACCATATTTTCTTGCACTCATATGCATAATTTCCAAAATTTTTACAGTAATGGTACTGAATCTTTGATTTGTCAGTTCTCTGACAACTTGACTGACTAGTACTTGGGTTTTGACCTCTTCCACCGATATTTCCAAGACTGCTACTGCATCCACCTCTGACAAAACTTCTTCCTCCACCTCTAGAGTTATCTCTCCCCTTTCTTCTTCCACGAATTATAGATGACTGTGAAAAAAATGCACTCTCTAATGACATACTTGACCTATTCAGTATGTGTTCATGATTTATAAGGTAAACTTACAGTTCACCTAGACTGAACTGACTCAAGTCTTTGCTTTCTTCTAGAGTCACAACAAGAGTATCAAACTTAGGAGGAAGACTCCTAAGTACCTTCTCAATTTTTTTTTTGTCTTCTATGGTTTCACCATGACAATTAATATGATTTATCATGCCAAAGACATGGGTGTAGAATGAATCTACTGTGGATGTATCTTTCATTGACATAGTTTCAAAATCTCTTATAAGAATCTGTAGTTTTGCAGTCTTTACTTTGTCCATACCTTGATAAGAGGTATGTAATATGTCCCATGCTTCGTTGGATTTCTTTGTTGATGCAACTCTTGGAAGTATGCTCTCAATCATGGCTTGATGTATGTAAAACAACACATTTCCATCATTCTTTCTTTGATCTTTCAAGACATCTTTCTCAACTTGTGTGAGGGAATTATATGCTGCCTAATCTACTGGTTCCACATAATCATTCTCAACTATCTCCCATACATCTTGACCTCGGAACAGTGCCTTCATGGTCAAGGACCACATCTCATAGTTCTTTCCTGTAAAAGTGGGAGGTTGCAGATTTGAGGTAGAAGCCATATTTCAATTTTCAATAGAGTTTCTTCTCTTAAACTTGTTCTGATAAAACCTTCTATAATACCAAATCTAGGATCCAATGTGTGGTGATAAATACTTGGATCCACAACGCGCAAGGAACTGTGTGCAATGCAATGACAAAATACTGCACGCCACAAGATTTGTCACTGAACTCTCAGGACTTGTCGTGCAGTTCACAAACAACATGAAATGTTGCACGCTGTAAAATAAAACTCTTTAAAGAAAAAATTATAAATGTGGAATAAAAAACTGCTATGCTTAGCACATAAAGTCAGAAATACGAATTTCTTGATAGTAATAAACTTCGGCGTAGTGTGCATGGTTACATGATACAATACTAAGATGCATTTCGGCTCCAATGACTGGTGTATTTATAAATTTCTTCCTCAAACTTATTCAAAAAATCTATCACACATATTTTTTTTACTCTCAAATCAATCCTTTTGGAAATAACATTTGAAGAATTTGGATCTGTGTTGTTGATATATTCATATCTCTTCCTATTGACTATTATATTAGAAAATGATTGATCATTCATATCAATATGATACTTTGAGTGAAACAAACTTAGATTTCCACAACGATCACATTTCTTTCAACCAACACATTTTTTTTTTGTAAAATAAATTATCAACTTCTCTTTCACATAGAATTTCAGATATAAAAGCACAGAATGTGGAAGGAGGAGGTGGACTTGGCCATAAAGTTTTACCAAAATAAAAATAAAAAATGTTGTAATACAACTCAAATTCCACATGATAACGACAACAACAAGTGTCATGAACAGTGATGGGTCTAACAAACCATGGTTTTTGTTGCACAAATATATTGATGGAAATTTTAACTTCTTTGTGCTCTTCTTTGAACTTATTGAACAATTCTATTTCTGTCATTGGCAATATATGTTTTGGATGTTCTTCATATTTTTTTCATGCTATTCTTCATCGCAACACATCACTTGT
Source organism: Picea sitchensis (assembly GCA_010110895.2). NCBI lineage: Eukaryota > Viridiplantae > Streptophyta > Pinopsida > Pinales > Pinaceae > Picea > Picea sitchensis. The sequence goes on along the minus strand of SNQJ01S0180365.1, from coordinate 23,005 downwards.
ATGTGGTGAAACACAAGATTCTTCCAACCAACAATTACGGGCCAATTCTTTAACATTTTTTGCAAGTCTATCTTTGTAGGGTTGTCTAGAAATCACTGTCCAACAAGCCAGTTCATCATTTGCATCTATTTTCAATCAAAATTTTCTATGTTTGTGCAATGTTTTTCTTGACGTTCCCATCATTTTTTCCATGTGTTTTGTCAAATGATCTTTTATTATTATTGCTAGGTGAAACAAATGAGCTGTTTGTATTGCCCTACATGCAACACTGACATATTTTATTTGAGATTTTCCAAAATCTTTTAATGCACTAATTATATTGTGAAAGACATTATGTTTCACCTTTGTATCTTTTATTGACTTTTGAATACCTAATAATGATGTAGCTTCTTTTAACTTTCTTGAATTTATTAGACAGAGTAAAAGTTGAGCTTGTACTGTTACTGATTCATCTTTGAAAAAAGTATTATACATATTATTAGTTCGATATTTTATATAATGCTTAGCGTTTTTCTTCCCAAACTTGTCAGTATCAACATTTTCTAATATTTCATCATCAATGTTGATAGATTATCCTGCATATTTCAATTTAAAGTTTACATTAAAAACAAAACCTGAACATAAATTCACTAAACTATATATACAAGTGTTCAACTTGTATTATCTAAATTTATGTACATACCTATAGGTGATTAATTTTCTGCTTCAATTTCTGTTTCAACGTCTTCTGCTTCAATTTCGGTTTCAATGTCTTCTTCGACATTATGAGGCAACTCTATTTGTGTTTTTTGAAACACATCAAATTGTAATTACAATCAATTATATTAAACAATATTTTAAATTTGAATTCTATACTTTTAATATAGACAATATGTGCATGCATACTTGGTTGGAATTCTTCTTTTTAAAAATCTCTATTTACATTATCATCATTTCTTTCTTCAATATTTTCACGTTCTCATTTCTTTCTCCAATAATTCTCTTTCCTTTGTTCGTTTTGGTGAGTATCATCTCAAGTGCGATCAAATTTTCTCTTGTGCAAACTTTTGTTTTCCATGACTTTTATAGTTATCTGTAAAAGATATGTTCAACAAAGACTTCACCTTGAAAAAATTCTCAACATTTATCTTTCAACATATAAATTGTTATTCCAATAAAAACTTGAACAAACATCAATTACCTTATTCAACAAAAACCAAAAAGACGATTCGAACTTTGTTTAGGTGCTCTAGAAAACCATAAAACAAGCGATGAATTGTGTTAAATGTGTTCGGTCGAAAACATATTTATATAATTTGGCGTGAAATAAAACGATACGACGTGTCTTTTCATTTGTTCCGAACGACGAAATTCACTCAACAATCTTTCGGCTGAAACAAGTTTTTTCAGCCGAAAACTTTGGAAATCGTTTAGTTTTTATGGTTTCCATTAGAATTTAGTTTTATGGTCGAAAGAGTATTTTTTCGGCCGAAAACTAAAAATTGGGACTGTATTAAGAAACCAACGAATTCCCCCGATCTTACATGAACTTTGGAGGTTGCAAAGTCCTGGAAATACTCAGAAATTGGTTTTGAAAATGACACCAACATTTTCAAAATTGAATCTACTTTCAATTCCTATAATTTATTTTTATTTTCATTAATTTTATTTAATTTTAAAAAAAATAACTGCATAATATGTTCAACAGACATTATGATTCGGTGAAATGAAATATCTATATCTCTAAAAATACAAAGTGAAAAATTTAGAAAAAATTATATTCATAATCCTTAAATTGTTCTTTTCAAAAGGGTATATTTAGATTTTACTTTTAAGTAAAAATTAAGATAGATACAAGGTGTGGGAAAACATGTGTTTAAAATGTGCAACTTTTTTTAGCTTGGTCAACTTCAAAAAATTCTAGAAATTATAATATTCATCCGTTAGATTAAAAATTATAGTCATAATAAAATAGAGTCTCTGTAGATTGTTGCAGTATATTTCGTTTCTTAAAAACATAAGTTTAATAATAGATACATTGTTGTGGGAAACAATAACTCATTATCATTCCTTTCATGTTTAAGGAACATACTGTTAAACAATTGTCAAATTGACATATCAAATCTTGATAAAAAAAAATTGAAAAATAGTCATTAGAAAGCTAACAAAATTCTTCACAAGTTTTGATTTTATTGTAAAGTGAAATTTTAAATAAAACAAATACTTTTGTATGTCGGAAGTTGAATAACTTGTGAAAATACAGTTTGTTTTCTCATAAAACAAGCAAAAGTATTACCCATCTTCATGATTTTACCCTGACTTCCTCTACTGACTTCACTAACACATAACTTGTGCTCGAACTTCTTTTGTTGTTGTTAATACTCTACTTCTCTGCCTATTATCTGCATCTACTCTACTCCTACTCTGCACATTGACTAACTAAACGACTCATATTTATATGAACTTTGACTAAGACTTCCTACAAAATCTAAGACAGACTCAACATTAATGACTACCATTAATTCGACTGACTCTTCAACTACTTACCATAACTTGAGAAGATAAGATTGGCTCCATTTATAGCTTCTCTTATTTTCGACTGAATTTGAGTAAACGTGCGAATTTTCACATGCAGACTGTCAGACTGACTAACTAAAAATCTGGCTATTGACAAAATGAATGACAAACAAATCGACAGACACAAGAAGATCTCACTGACTTGTAATTACTATTTCCAACAGTATTGAGTGATGTCGGCTCTTAATAAAAGGCATACATATTAGTGGGCTCACCAATATCAATATCATAAGTAGAATAATAGAAGTATATATACTGAAAATCCTGGGTTTTAACCCTCGGTTCTAATACTATGTCAAGAAAAAAACCAAAAACAGATAGCACATTCATTGGCCCCCGCATGCTTTGTTTTTGTAGAAATGCAACGACTCCCTTTATAGAAACTTTAAACAAGAAAAAAAATGGACCTTCAATGGTCCCTGCATGCTTTGTTTTGTAGAAATGCAACGACTTTGTAGTATACCACATATAAAATGTATGCAGAACAGAAATAAAATGCTAGTAATGGCAGAATAACAACAATATAACCAGAACATTCACCACAATAACACTGAAATGATATGAGAATAATAACAGAAATAGCACTTTGAATCTGAAAGAAATGTTCACAGGCCTCTTCGAGGGGGCAACCTCTAGTTGAGCAGAGCTCTATTACAATAATATACAAGCTAGGGTTCTCATACCCTCGACTCCTATTTATACTAAAAAGAAGCATCTAAGATCCTTCTAGAAGCAGAAGCTTCTATTAGGTCTTCTTACATCCACCCTATTCTATTTTATTGAAAGGCCTTATTAATATTGACCTTTATTACATCCAAATATATTGTTCTACCTATGTGCAGGTTAGGACCCGAACATGTCTGCCCCCTTAAAAGTAGCCTTGTCCTCAAGGCTTGAGATGAGGAAATTGTTGCAGAATGGTAGCTGGTTCCCAAGTGGCGTCTACTGGAGTTGTATCTTTCCACTGGACTAGCACTTCCATGATGGTTCTTTGACGTAGGCGACACTCACG